>JAVJIF010008677.1:0-171896 GCA_038442645.1 Agave tequilana
TCTCCTAATCCTTAAAATTGACTTAATTTCTTACAAAAATATGTCAAAATATTGTTTCTATTTTCAAATATTTTTTTAAAAGTAAAGAAAATGTTAATAATAAATTTTTAATAATAAAAAGCAAACCTAAGTTATGCTAGAACCCTCCCCCACACTTATCTCATGCATTATCCTCAATGTATGAATTAATGCATAGGTGCATGAAAAAGAATAAAGGAAGAAAAATATTACCTTAAGGTGGTGATTCCGATGGTAGTCTGATTGTGTCAAGTATTGCTACCCAATCAAGATCATATGGTGATTTACGGAACCCACATTTATTAACCTCTTTCTATTTAAATATTTATAATCCCTAATATGAATAGGATCATGAAAGATCCTATCGTGAAACTTATTCTCTTTACATGACCGGCCTTGAAAAATCATCACAGAGTCACCATGGTCTATACCTATGTCCAACAAAAGAATGTGACTTAATAGAATGGTTGACTTGGGCTTAAGAATGATAGGTTCAGGAATCAATACTAACTCGGAAAAATTAACTATGGGTTCTAGAGTTAGTTTTGGTTCAAGAGTTGAGTCCTTGTCCAAGAATTGAAATTCACATTCTTTTCCCATCAATGAAATGTGACTATCCAAAATTGGTGATTCCATTTCTAGATCTATGGGTACGGAAATAAATGTTGGCTCAAAAAATTGGTCTAAATTAGGTAAGAATACCAGAGTCAACATAGATTCGAAAATAGAAAGTGAATCACAAAGTTGGGGATAGGGTTCACATTCATAATAAAGTTCAATCTCATTAAAATGAAAACTTGCTAATTCATCAATGTGTTGATATTGATTAAGTTCAAGGTTTTGAGGTGAAATTGAATCTTGGTCAAAGTCTTCAAAATACCATGATTCCTGGTTTTCATCAATATACTTAGAAGTATCGGGAATAGTCAAAGATTGGGCAGGGAAAGTTTCCTTATTCCTACGCATGTTTTCTAATCTATTAAGTCTTCCTTCTATTATATCGAGTGGATCATTTTGGCATTGAATCATGGTTTTCATACTCTTTTTTAAGTTGACATGTTCTCGTTGAAAAATAGAGGAAGGATCTGTGACTTGAAAATTTTGACGGGATTTTGAGTCTTCTAAAATTTGAATATGTCGCTCAAACACGTCTAAGGCTTCCATCCCTTTTTTCCAGTCAATTGATTCTTCTAATGGTTGTTTGGGAGGAGTATATGAACCTGGATGTTGGTAAGGTGTTGACAATATGACTCGGGGGAGTTGTATCCCCATTGATTCTGTGAGGAGTAGTGATGATTATTCTAGTCTTGTTTATAGTATTAGGATTGGGCATGTATTGATTCGGATAAGACCAATCCGGCACACTAGGTTGGTTAAAATTATATATTCCGGGTTGGTAATATCTGAAAAAGAGGCCAGGGTGTAACATGGATTACCATTAAAATTGAAAAATTGTTATTATAAGCCATATCACACAAGAAATATCAAACACAAACAAAAATAAATAAATAAATAAGCAAACAAATAAAAAAGAAAAAAATCTAACCTAAGTTAAAGTAGACCTTAAACCTAGACGACTCTTAACTAGTTAGACTGTCACCGGTGTATGTTGCAGAATCTGACCACAAGTTAATCGACCAGGTAGAGGAAAGATCAGTGGGAGGTATCCGTGCCAAAGCAACGGGCCTAATTATGCCAAACCACCAACCTTCAGGGTTTCGCCCCTTAATCCCTAACCTTAGATACCGATTTGGCAAATGTCAATTCTAATCAACTTTCCCCTTAGGTCAATCTCCTATATGAGTCTGAATGTCCCTAGGGCCAACATCTACTCAGTTCTACTTAGGCTTTCAATCCCCAATGTTAGACACCGATTGACAAGAGTCAAATTCTAATCAACTTTCCCTTAGGCCAGTCTCCTATATGAGTTCGAGATGTTCCTAGGGCCAATGATTAGTCTCTAATTTTGCATAATTTTCATCACATCTCACATTTATTTGATAAATAAATTCTGCTAATAATACCTTGCTTGCTTGATCCTAGGTCAATGGTGTTCAAATGAAGAAGAAGACCCAAATCACCATTTAATTGGTGATTAAAGGGGTATTAAAATAGCTATTGACCTAGAGAACTGATTCTGTCAAAACCAGGGGCTGTAAAACCAAACCGGAAGCTTTAGTCGACAGGGGACAACAGGGTAACGCGCAGCAGGCGGCGCGCGCCTACTGCGGGAACGCGGCATTTGCCGCGTTTCCGCGGCAATGCGGCCGCGCCGCGCGCGCTGTTTTGGGTCACATCTTGTCCCCTGCCCCCCTCTTCGCTGGTACCTATAAATACGCCTCTGGAGTTTGCATAAGGGGGATATGCAAGGTTTAGGGTAGTTCTCATTTTTCATTTTGTAGTTTAGGGTAGTTTAGTGTAATTTTTCATCTTCTTCCTCCCTTGTATTTTTCATTTATTTTAGATCTTGTAATAGGAGAGAGAGAGTGGTACATGCTTGGAATGCAAGAGTGCTTGTAATAGAAGGTGACAATTTATGAAAGGTGCTCTCTTTACCTCTCTATGTTTTCTTCTCTCCAATCTCTTTTACATTTGTAGTTAATCTTTTCTCTCATGGCACTAACTACTAACCACCAACTAGTTTAACTTCTTTTATGATAATCCACATGAATCTAATAGCCTCGTTTGGCCTTGCTCTTGCAAGAGCCATTGATGGCTCATGATGATGGATCTAACTCTAACTTCCTAACCACTAACAAGCTAACATTACTTTACTCCATGCTTACTTTTTTAAAGTATTGATGGTTTAAGTGTAGCTTGAACTTGTTTGTTGAGTTAGGTTGTGAAGAGTTACATATGGGTCATACTTATAAAGCTCTTGAACCAAGGACTAGTGATTGCCAAGGATACATGTGAGGCAACTATCACTAAGAGGTTAGCATGTTGGTGGAGTCATTAGTAGTTAGTAGCCATGGGTTTTCTTTCTCTTTCACTTTATTTTAGATAAAAACAAAACTACAAAAACAATTCTTTTCTATGTTTCCTACTTCCTTGTTTTCACCGTACACTTCTCTTTTCATTCTTTGTTTCTTTTCTTTTCATTCTTTAAAACTTTGAAGAACTTTTTAACAAAACGTGAATCAACCGGTAAAGCTTCTATCGCCTCCCGTCCTTGTGGATTCGACTCGTTTTAGCCTCTATGTTATAACGGAAGTATCGAGGAAGCCAAAGCACACACACTTTAAATCTTAACCTCAAAACATACACTTTTTGTGCGCGGTTTTCCCCCGATCAAATTTTGGCGCCGTTGCCGGGGATGGGAACGGTTTAATTTCACAAGTTCGTTAACTTTTCTTCTTTATTTTTTGTGTGCAGGTTAAATTTTAGCATTGCAGAAGTCCACACTTGCTCAAGTGTTGTCGGGTAACTTCTTGTACATTCATATACTCTGCTGCTAATTTTGTTTATATTACTTGTACACTGTAAATAATTGTAAGAACTAAAATACAGAAATTGGATGCTTTAAAATGGTTTAGACATTTGCATCTAGGCACGTGTCAAATTTTATTCCAATATACTGTATTTTATTCTTATGTTGTTGTGATACTGATATGAGGTGTACATATGGCATTGCATATAGTATAGGACAAACACTTCAGTGATTACTCGCTTTTTTGTGTTCATGCTTATCTATATTGCACACTTGCACAAATTTAACTTAAGGGCAAAACCTAATACAAGATAAGGTGGGGAAGTCATTACCCTCCCTTAGCCCAAAAATCACCTCCCCACTCACACAACCCAAGCCTTAATAAATTTGCTATACGTTGGCCCCTATGGACATCTCGGACTCATTTAGGAGATTGACCTAAGGGGAAAACTGTTAGAAGTTGACTCTTATCAAATCGGTATCTAAGGTTGGGGATTAAGAGGCGAAACCTCGAAGAACAGTGATTTGGCATAATTAGGCCCGTTGCTCCGGCACGGATACCTCCCACTGATCTTGCCCCTACCTGGCCGATTAACTCGTGGTCAGCGTCCGACAATATACCTCCCGTGGATAGTCTAACCAGTTAGGAGTCGTCTAGGTCTAAGTCAACCCTAGTATAGGCTTGTTTTCTTTTTCTTTTTCTTTGTTGTTTGTTTGTTTATTTGTTTTTCTTTTTTGTAAATTGTGATATGGATTTTAATAACAATAGTTCTTTCAATTATAATATGAATCCATATTTCACCCCGACCTCATTTGACTCGGATAACTCTGACCCGGCAATGTACAACATGAACCAACCATATATGCCGGGTTGGGATTATCCGAATCAATATGACCCATATCCCCAACCATATGACCATAATTTCTAAAATAATTTCAACTCTTCACAGAGTTCATGGGGATTTTCCTACCCCGAGTCCAATTTTCAACCATCTTGTCCACAATTTTCACAATATTCGTTCCCCAATTTTGATTCATATACTCCTTTTCCTGAACCACCAATTGAAGAAAAATCATCATTGGAAAGGAGTATCAAAGAGTCCCTACAACAAATGCAAAATTTGCTCAATTCACAATCCTTCCCACATCAAACTCCACATACTCCTTTTCTAGAGCATCCAATTGAAGAAGAATCTGAACTAGAAAAGCGTTTGGAAGTCTTTTGTGAAAGAATGTAAACATGTTGGACTCATCATCTCAACCAAATTTTCAAGAGTCTCACTCATCTTTTCCAGTCTCACCAATTCAAAATGAACAAACTTCAATACTAGACTTGAGTATAGAACCCTTGCGTGAGTCCGAGCAGCAACCGCAAAATCCGATGGACTCACAATTTCACCACAATTTCCAAACTCAACTTCCATACTCATATGTTCAAGAATCAATTACAAAGAGTACGGAAGACATGATTCCGAATCTAAATTCTGTTACACAGTCTGTCAGTAGGTTAGACTCAATAATAAGCAATCTGATCAATGAAAGCGAGGAAAATCTTTCTTGTCAACCATTGACCAATTCTTATATCCCTACCTCTACTGATTGGACCCTTGAATCATGTCAATTTGGGAATCCAGATTCAATTTCAGAACACACATTCGAACTTGACCAAACTCCAAGTTATGAAAGTCACCTGGACCTTCTGGTAAGTTATCCCTTCCCTGAAATTGAAATCGAACCTGAATGTGATCCTGAACTTCCTGTTGGGAACTCCATTTCACTTTTTGATTAATAATGACTCTGGTATCTTTACCAGATTTTTTCTCTATTCCGAAGTCAACATTGAATTCTGTACCAGTACACCGTGAAATAGAATCCCCAATTTCTTATGATCACACTTCATTGCTGGGGAAAGTGTGTGAACATCAATTCTTTGGTTTGGAATCCTATTTTTGAACCAATTTCGACTCTCATTGCTGACTCTCGACTTGATCTGAGTCAACTTCCTGAGTCGGTATCGGTTTTTGTTCCTGTTCCATTTGAGTCCAAATCGATCATCTCTCAAAATCACACTTCATTGTTGGACAAAGTTATTGAAGAATCTGACTCAGTAATTATTTTTAAAAATTGGCCATTAGATGGGGATAAATTTTTCAATAAGACCATTCAATCAATCATCCTTTTATGGGGTCATGTTGGAGAGGTCATTGGTGGGTTCCTTCAAGATCCATGTTATCTTGATTGGGTCGCAACGCTTGGCCCAATCAGACCACCACCAGAGCCACCCCTTGAGGTAATCTTCCTTCTCTTTCCATTTGTTTCATGTATTTACACATTCACGATGCATTGAGGACCATGCATGGGATAAGTGTGGGGGAGGGTTTACTAACGTAGTTAGTTTTATATTTTCTTCCTTTTACACTTCTTTTTAATTTAAAAAAATCTTTTATATAACAACTTTTCTTTTCTTTTTTCAAAACTTTTTGAAACAAGAGAAATAGTTTTTGATTTATTTTTAAGAAAATTAAGATTATCTTAGGAATTAGGAATACCTAAAATTATGAAATTTTAAACTGAGTCAAAATAATAGATCTTGTCTAAATTATAGGATAAGAAAGTAAAATTGAAAAGATAATTTGATTTTGAATTTTTTACCTTAGATTTATGCACTCCACACTTACACAATTTTTGGGATTGAAACAAAGACTGAAAATGTCATAATAAATGTCTATTCAAAAAAAATTTATTATGATAAATATAAATCACTTATTGAAGTTGGGTAATTATGCCTCAGGAAGCATGGTTATTCACACCTAAAATGGTGAACAAAAAATAATAATAATAATCCCCTTTAGTTTTGTGGCCTTGTTTACTCGAGTCCTTAAGTCCGAGGGATGTTTTCTCATCTGATGCCCTAAGACCATCTGGTTTGGGAGTCACCGGCTAAAGGCTCACTACTCAGGTAATTAAGAAAGCCTAAGAAAACTAAGGGAAGAAGAAAAAAAAGAAATATATATATATAATATATATATATATATATATATATTAAATAAATGGCATAATAGTTTGAGTCGATATCCCAAAAATCTTCACAGTTCACAAAGTGCATATTTTTCTAAGAGTTTTATGAAAGATCAAAGAGTCAATTCAATTTTAAATTCTTACATTTAATTTATAACAAGATTTTTTATATTTTGACTTAGTTTAAGAAAGAACAATTTCTGATTAACCTCTGACCTTGGATCACTTATATTTTCACAAAAATACTTCAACACTTTTCTTTATTTCAAAAATGCGTTTTCAAAATACTAACATTTGATTTCTTTCTTTATGGATTTTGTGGGTGTAATCCGCTGAAAACCCTCAGGAGACAAAACTCCTTCTCTAGGGGAAACTTAGAGGTTTAACGGCTTGTTGCACATGCTCAGTGCAATCGCGTCACCTGCGAAAGTGGTGTAATAATTTCTTAGTTTTTTGTTTTGCTCGGGACGAGCAAAAGATAAGTGTGGGGGTGTGATTAGTCTCTAATTTTGCATAATTTTCATCACATCTCACATTTATTTGATAAATAAATTTTGCTAGTAATATCTTGCTTGCTTGATCCTAGGTCAATGGTGTTCAAATGAAGAAGAAGACCCAAATCATCATTTAATTGGTGATTAAAGTGGTATTAAAATAGCTATTGACCTAGAGAACTGATTCTGTCAAAACCAGGGGCTGTAAAACCAAAACCGGGAGCTTTAGCCGACAGGGGGAACAACAGGGTAACGCGCAGCAGGCGGCGCCGCGCGCGTCGCCCAAGGACTGCCGCGGGAACGCGGCATTTGCCGCGTTTCCGCGGCAATGCGGCCGAGCCGCGCGCGCTGTTTTGGGTCACATCTTATCCCCTGCCCCCCTCTTCGCTGGTGCCTATAAATACGCCTCTGGAGTTTGCAGAAGGGGGATATGCAAGGTTTAGGGTAGTTCTCATTTTCCATTTTGTAGTTCAGGGTAGTTTAGTGTAGTTTTTCTTCTTCTTCTCCCTTGTATTTTCCATTTATTTTAGATCTTGTAATAGGGGGAGAGAGTGGTACATGCTTGGAATACAAGAGTGCTTGTAATAGAAGGTGACAATCTATGAAAGGTGCTCTCTTTACCTCTCTATGTTTTCTTTTCTCCAATCTCTTTTACATGTGTAGTTATTTTTTTCTCTCATGGCACTAACTACTAACCACCAACTAGTTTAACTTCTTTTATGATAATCCACATGAATCTAATAGCCTCGTTTTGCCTTGCTCTTGCAAGAGCCATTGATGGCTCATGATGATGGATCTAACTCTAACTTCCTAACCACTAACATGCTAACATTACTTTACTCCATGCTTACTTTTCTAAAGTATTGATGGTTTAAGTGTAGCTTGAACTTGTTTGTTGAGTTAGGTTGTGAAGAGTTACATATGGGTCATACTTTGTAAAGCTCTTAAACTAAGGACTAGTGATTGCCAAGGATACATGTGAGACAACTATCACTAAGAGGTTAGCATGTTGGTAGAGTCATTAGTAGTTAGTAGCCATGGGTTTTCTTTCTCTTTCACTTTATTTTAGATAAAAATAAAACTACAAAAACAATTCTTTTCTATGTTTCCCACTTCCTTGTTTTCACCGTACACTTCTCTTTTCATTCTTTGTTTCTTTTCTTTTCATTCTTTTAAACTTTGAAGAACTTTTTAACAAAACGTGAATCAACCGGTAAAGCTTCTATCGCCTCCCGTCCTTGTGGATTCGACTCGTTTTAGCCTCTATGTTATAACGGAAGTATCGAGGAAGCCAAAGCACATACACTTTAAATCTTAACTTCAAACATACACTTTTTGTGCGCGGTTTTTCCCACGAACAGCCAACATCTACTCAGTTCTAGTTAGTCTTAGGTTAGTGAGTGAGGAGATTGTTTGTGCGTTAAGAGAGGGAAATGACTTTCCCACCTTATCTTGTTTATAGGACAAGCCCTTAAATCAACTTAGTGCAATGTGTATGTTCGCATTTCGAAGTTCATAAAAAACTCCATCGTTATTGAATCACATACAAGTTATGAAATCTAAACTTTGTAGAATCTTTATAACAAAGTGTGTAGTGGCAAGTATAGGATCGAATCCTCAGAGACTTGTTCTTAAAAATTTAGTTTATAAAAAATCTCACTTTTATCTTATTCTAGTTGAGAAATCCCTTGGATGAAGGTTAGAATTTTATTTTAAAAAAATAAATAAATAAATAAAGATCTTGTAGAAGAAAGCAAAAGCAAAATAAAAATATGAATAAAGTAAAAAGAAAAATAAAAATATGAAGAAAGTAAAAGAAGAAAGAAATTTTAACTTTTTTCTAACCAAAGTAAAAAAAAATTAAGAGATTGGTATGAAGGGAAGAGAAAGATGAACCAGTGAACTTGTTTCTTGTCGTCGCCTTGTTGTCTCCCTCCTCCAAGCGATGCTGAAAACAAAAGAAGCTAATAAAAGAAAAGAGATGACTTCATGGAATCAAATATGCAAGAAAAGAATAGCATAAAAAAATAAAGAGAAAATTAAAGAAATACTTAGACAGAATGCTGCAAGATCGTGAAGAAGAATTCTGAATTTTATTCAATAAGCATCAAATATAAAGCCCTTGATCCTCTCCAATCTCGCACTACAACGCTCAAAACTCTTTTTCTGGCTTTTTAGCTCTCTTGTGTACCCTCTCTCTCAATGAATACGGTATTTATAGGAAAATAGAGATAAGAGAAAGCGTAGGGAGATAGGAAAAGCTAGCTATTTTTGAATTTCAATCTTCCCCTTATCTCCAAACTTGATTTATCCAGAATCTGATCTGCAGCTTATTGGCGTGTTGATTGATGCATATTACTTATTAGACAATAGAATTGAAATAGTGATCAACATAAGAGTATAGCCCTTTAAATCATCTATCTGGATCATCTTGAATCATCAGATTTGAGATTTGGTAGCGAAAGTTATGATTAAAATGCTAAATTATATCCAGTCTGAATCCGAATCTAAATTGTTGCATCTCATCCGTTGATCTTCTCTCTATCCATTTATCCTCAGTAAACCCAATAGGGTCTTCAAAAATTTATTTTTTCTTTGAATTTTTATAGTATTATCTTATCTGGTAAATCCAATCCTCAGATAAGATAGACTAAAGATTCTCTGAATTTGAGTCGATCCCTATTTGATTTGAACTTTTGGGTTATTTGGATAAGATTCATGTATATATTGTTGGAAAGAGAGAATATTGCTAAGGAAGTTAACATGGATTGCCGAGGGGTCGTCGAGGTGATCGCCAATGAAGTCGATGACGAAAAGGCAAAAGGAGACAGCAGCAGAAAATAGCAGCAGCAGCAGAACAGGTTGGCCGGTCGACCGGCCCGGTCGACCGGACGTGCACAACGTGCACAAGTTAAAACTCAGTCGACCGATCGGTCAACCGACTGAAGTGACCCAACTCTCTGTTGGGCACCCAGTCGACCGACCGATCGACTGGTGGAAGGGTCGGTCGACCGCCCGGTCGACCGACAGTCGGGTGCGGGTAATTTTCTGCTATTTCGGAAATTGTATATTTAAGGCTATTGTTTAATTTTAGGGTTTGTATCTGATTGCTGGGGATTTGCTGGAGCTCTCTTGCATTCAAAGAGGCTGCTAACAATTGTAATCATCTTCCTGGTAATTAATTCTCTTCTGGATTGCCCCGAGGACATAGGCATTGAGGCCGAACCTCTTTAGATTTGTTTGTTTGCGTTTGTGCTCTTTCTGGTGATTGTTTTTTGTACTGTTTGGAATTGTTCTCTGTGCTTGGTGATTTAAGGGGATTCCTCTATCTGGGTTGTTGTCGCTGTGGGGCACAACATATATGTGAACTTGAAATTCAAAGCCAGTTAAACTGAAAACCAAACATATTGAACTTGTGTGCGTGTGTGTGTGAACTTGAGCATATCAACACTAGTCTGTCTTTACACATAATCTAAACTAGACAAACTGAAGTCTTCTTGTAGAACTCTTTCTCCAAATCAACTCGATCCAAACACGATCCAAAGAGTTAGACTCCAACCGAGTGCTAGATGCGATCTTGACACGCGAGCTCTGAATCTACATATGTTAACTCCCAAAAACATTTTTGTTGAAGCAAAGTACCTACTAAGATCTTGATAGTAAATCTGAAATTATATAAAACACAAGATCATTAGTCTTATAACTATATGAGTTAATTATCATCAAAACTAGAGTGATGGGCTTTTGGGCCAACAGAGAAGGCCACGGCATAGCCTGTCATACGGTAAGGCTATCCTCACCTTAGAAAGGCCAAGGCATAGTCTCGTCATACGGTAAAGCTATCCTCTCCTTAGAAAGGCCAAGGCATAGCCTCGCCTGAAAAACATCTTCACCCAATCAGGCAGGTCTTAAGCTTCACTAAGAAGCTTGAAAAAGGCTAAAAAAACCTTTTTTTTGTTGGTTCAAATTCGAAGATCAAGGGAATTGAATCCTGAAATAGTTGGTAAAGCTAAATTGAGGGAGATAAACTCCCTAAAGTCATCAATTAATTGGTGAAGTCTCTGAATAGCTGAGACTCACCGACTATAGGTCAGGTAACGACTGGAGTGAAGGTCTTTGTTATTTCAGGGGCCTCAGCCTCCTTGCCAAGACGGTGTAAAGATGCCTTGGATCTCGATTTCAGAAAGATGAATAGGGTGAAGACCCTAGTGCTTTTAAAAAGTCAGTAAAGAGGGAAGAAAAGGGTTCTGTTGAAGACTCATTAAAAGAGAGAAAAAAATATTTCTCTTGAAAAGGACTGCAAAGGTCCTACTTATAGGCTTATTGTCACCTCTGTCGCATCAAATTTTGAGGCCCAAGCTAGGCTAAAGCACTCGAGTGCTTAGCCTTAGGAAAGGGAGTAATCTCCCTCATAACGAAGGCGAGGTTGTTTAGCCTCAGAAAAGGGAGTAATCTCCCTCATAACAAAGGCGAGGTCGTTTAGCCTCAAAAAAGGGAGTAATCTCCCTCATAATGAAGGTGGGGCTGCTTTGCCTCAAGAAAGGGAGTACCCTCCCTCATAGCGCATGCGAGGCTAGCGCTGAAGTGACGTTGACAAATCAACTTCGCGTTGAAAGAGAAGTTAACTAGAAGAGCTTGAAGGCGAGGATACCCCAAAGACGAGCCTATTCTAGCCCAAAAGCAAGCTACCCCAGAGGCGAGCTATTCCAGCCCAAAGGCGAGACTATCCCAGAGGCGAGCCTACTCTAGACCGAAGGCAAGGCTATTCCAGCCTGGAAGCAGGGTGAAAGTTTGACCCTGAAGGCGAAGCTGAATCCAACCATCAAGGCGAAGCTCAAATCCATATATCCGCAATTTTTTCTTCAACAATTGAAGCAATTTAAAGTATTTTGAAATCTGAACCATCCCATTGTAGATTTACGAAAACTTTGAAGGGCTTTTGTTCACACTCCAAAAGAGTAAACTCCTAGACAGCTCTTCAACCGGTCTGAACGATATCTTACTTGTCAAAATTTACAAAAGACAAGTCATAAATAAGCTGACGACCAGTTCTACCCACCCCGAGGGACAAAGTAGAAACTTAGATCCGGCTGATCCAGTGCAGCAGCAGACAGCAGGTCAAGTACTGCTTTTGAAGAGCCTAAGCAGGTCTATGAGAGTAAGTTAGCTTAATACTTAACCTTACATGAGCCTAAAGGAACTAGCTTCTCATGAAGCTACATAGCCTCGCCAAAAGGCTAAGTTTATAGCTTCACATGAGGCTTTACAATGGACTGACTCCTAGCCTCGCCTAAGGTTAATACAAGCTTTGGCTAAAGCTTTTCTTGTGAGCTTCGCTTGAAGCTCTTAATAGCTCCGTAAAGAGCTAATTCTCAGCCTCGCCTGAGGCTTTTATTAGCTTCACCTGAAGCTTTCTGCAGTTTTGCTTGAGGAATTATGGTAGCCTCACGCGAAGCAAAATTCAGCTTCGCTTGAATCTTTCCGCACCTATATAAGAGGGTTTGCCAGATCAATGTTTGACCTAATTTTTAGTAGGCTAACCCTACTACGCTAGTGCGGTTAATGCCACTCCACGTTAAGTGGAGAATGGCAGGTCAGAAAGTTAGTTTTAGGCTCGCGCGAGCCTGCCTAGTCTTGTAGAAGACTTGTATTTAGCTTCTCATGAAACTTTATAGCCTCACGCGAGGCTGAAAATAGCCTCTAGAGTGAGGCTAACTGACTGTTATCAGTCTTTGCTGAATTTAGGGGCAGTAGTTACACCCCTCAATAGCCTATAAATAGCTCATTCTTAGATAAGCTTCGGGCTGATTGCTGGTTGATTAGCTAATAAGATGAAGACAGAAGAGAGATGACTAAAAGAGGCTAACTTTCCTTTTGCTTCCAAGAAATTTAGAGAGTTACTTCTCTAGATTTAGGGTGTCAATGCCCTAAGACCTTCTTCTCTCAAGAAATCTCCGAAACTAGGCGAGAAGGAATTTCTTAAGACTCCATCGATCGCATTGTCAACGGAACAAAGTGGTCGTGCGATGATCAGACTTCCACCGGCACACTTTCCCAGATCTCAGAAGAGATACTTGTAATTTTTCTTTTTTTTTATTACTTGTAATTTTCTCTTCACCAATTTTGTAAGTTTTTCCCAATTAATTTCAATGAAAAACAATATTATTACACATTATCACATATTAGTATCACTATATATCATCATATAATAGTATCACTTTTGGTGATACCCATATCATATAAATATTCTATTCATCACCTATGTAAATATACAGATCACACAATTATCTAACCACATCATTCGTCACACATGGTGATACAAATATTGCCCAATCATATAACCACATCATTCATCACACATGGTGATATACAGATCACCCAATTATATTAACCATATCATTCATCACACATGATGATGCACTTATCACCCAATTATATTCAATGAATAAGTTTTTATATCTTGTGTCATATATACAGTCTCATACCCCATCTTATACCTATCGATTTTTATCCGGCCCCCTCTTCCATATCACAACACACAAATTGTTACCCGTCTTCATACTCACCTGTTTCTATCCGGCCCCTTCCTCTATATATCATGAAAATATAATATTTCACTATCTTCCCCTCCTCCAGTTCTATATCTGGTCTCTTCTTTCAAATATAATAATAATAATAATATTTCACAGTACAAACATTCACATTCATAAAAATTAAATAACAATCACAATTGGCATTTATTATGCATTCACTTAATTATTGAATAATTTCTAGGAGTTTTTATGGTATTATTCATTCGCATACATGTCAATGTGTTACACACAATCATTTTCGTGTATTTTTAAGTTCGTATATGTCATGAAGTTCAACTTATCTGAAAGGTATCAATACTCACTCACATGCTCGATGAACAAGTTATAATTATCAATATCGATATCTGATTCCAATCTAATATCCACATTCTAGTTTTCGATTAGAGTTCATGATACACCCACTTTAATTTCACAAGTTCAATATACATTATACTTTATAAACAATCATCACATATATATAAGTATAGGTAGATCAAGTTGCAAACTAAATCACAATATTATCAGCATCATAATCATCACTATTTGATTAGGATTAATTTAGTTAATCTAACAACTATTTCATACTCTTAACTCCTCTTAATTAAAGTTTACAATTTCTCATTTATGTTATTAGTCATCACTTAATGAAGTTCTTATCTCATTCCATATAGATTTAATCCATCGGAGGTACGTTACTCATTAATCTCTTTTCTATCACCAATCATATCATCAATATAACATATAATTAGGCTAATATTTGATGACTAATGTCTTAGTCATAATGACCTAGTTTTCATACGTGAATTTAGGATAAATTCTTGATCTTACTGATTATTTAATTCATCAGATATATTGATTAAAACTACAAGGGTATACAAAAGTCTCTGATGCACCGCGTGTTATAACATGATGTAAGTTCAATATTGTCATTATGGTTATCTTGTTACAGTTTGGCTCTACATAGTAGATAGATTCTCTGACCATTAACACATCATTATTTACTTAGTTTTCGCTCATAAGTTAAACTGCTAATTAACATTTAACCCTACGTCAAGAGAGGTTCCTCGTCTATTTATTAATTTCTCAGGTTTCTTTCCTCCACATAAAATGATATTGAATGATGAACACAGACAAGTAGGGCCTTAATTCTATGAAATTGCTTACAAGTTGTTCTACAGAAGTGATAACAGAAATCATCTTTTATAATCTGACTTAGTCAATTATAATGGCGGATGTAATAGCATTAAATATTCATAACTTTCTGTTATAATTACTAGATTCACATGAAACACTCACAGCCTAGTGAATTAAAGTCTTATCAAGGGTCTTGCATCAGATTAATGATTATTCATATTTAAAGAGTCAACACAAGTCGACCCTCAGCCGTGAAATTTTCTAATATAAATCAGTTGCAATTCATAATATTTCAGAAATACTTACTTAATTATCTATGATCATCTGGCTTAACGATAGAACCCTTAATTAACAAGTTACTATAACTACTACTATAACTAGTTAATTTATTACCTGATTTGAATAATTATAAAGTATCTTGATCTTGAATGTTTGATGAATTAGTGGTGTAGGCCTCCTTGAACCGTGATTAATTCACCTCCTATTAGCACTTTCTTAACTATTGATCACAATCTACAATGGTATTACATTTTTGTTTCACTAATTGAGCACGTTGGCACATAAGTTCTTGGTTCATAATGCATATCTTCTCTCTTTGTTAATGATCACCTGTTCTTGAATTATAAGTGATTATTCTTCCAATAGATATTGAATTATCATAACATTATAAATTAAATGATTGTAACTTATTTCATGATTTCTTGATTTATAGGTTATACTAATCAGGGCCGGTCCTAAAAAGTTCAATGCCCTGAGCAAAATTCTAAATTGTACTCCAAAACACATTAATCAGAGTTACGCTAAAGTAAATTCTTTTTCTTCATCAAATAATTATTTTCCTTATTATGATATGAGTTTACAAAAGATAAGGGAGAACTTTTTTAGGACTTCTCTTCATTTTCTTTTTTAACCTTCTTTGATATCCGGAGGGCTATGTTGCACGGACACGGCAACGTTGAAATGAACATGACAAGTGAACATGTGGAAAATTCTTAAGAATACACACAACACGTGTGTCCGACACGCGTGTCGGACACGTTTAAAACATGACACGACTCCATAATAGAGGTGTCTGTGCTACATAGCCAGAGGGTTATTTGCTAAACATTATTTTCTTTTATAACACAAGCAATAAAATTAAAACTCTCAACAATCTAACACATAAGGCTAGAATCCATAGCAATACAGTCAACAATCAAGTATGAAATAATTTTGAACTCTAAGAATTTAACTAAATAATTAATTAATAAAGAACAAGTAGACGTGATTTTGAGCTTTTTTTCTTCAACTTTAAACTTTCATGTACAAATTGATTAAGTAGCAACAAATGCTATAAACAAAAAATTAATATTAATTAGTGAATATTCTTAAGTAGTAACAAATTCTATCAAAAAAATTAATATTCAATATTCTAACCTATTAAATGAAGAAATTTAGAATTATCGTAAAAGGAACGTTAAGAAAAGCTTAAACTATTAAGAGTTCATGTTCAAATCCTTGGTGTGTTCCTATCTGCAAAATATTTCCCAGACGGAAAAATATATATAAGCAGGATCCTCTTTTAATTTACAAGAAATTTAATGTAAATTTATTTGACTAAAAGGATTCTCCCATTGCACAATCTGAATAATCCCTAAATCTTTGTTAAAAACCAATCTGAAGAGGATTTATGATCAATGCTTATTTTAGTGGAGTGACAGAGAGAAGAATGCAAGATATCATAACAATTTTGTTTGCTTTTGTATAAAAAATTTCTCATCTTATCTTGCAGTTGCAGGCAATAGAAAAGAATGATATCCTCTACAGCCTTATCTGCAACAGTGCAGTGTTGAATCTTGAAAACAAGGTGTTTCTATTTTTATTATTACTGGTTATTTTTCTTTAGTTACTATGATCTTGCAACTTGCTCTTGTTACTGGTAAATGAAATTTTCTTTAGAAAAAATTCAACATTATGAATTTAGTTTCCTACTCTCATTTCTCAGAACCTATTTGTTAAAGTATTTACATGTCCTAGTTCAATTCCTTAGTGTGTTCTTAGCTGCAATTTTTTTGCAAAAAAAATATAAACAATATCTGAAATATTTAAGCAGAGAGTTCTTTCAATTACAACAAATATGTTTAAAAAAATAATACGGTGTTGTTCTTTTTTTTTACATATGTATAAAATATGTCATGTTTTTTGTTCTACAATCATAACAATTAGAAAAATAAAGCTAGAATTTTTGTAAAAATTCCTATTGTGTGTGGTCTGTGAGTGTTCTATTGGCTTTGATCTTCTATTGTATTTTAATTGTGTGTGGTATGTTGATTGTGTGAAGAAATTTAAAAATAATGAATTTGTTAATTGTGTGAAGAAATTCAATTGTGTGTGGTCTATTGTTTGTGCAAACAAGATCAAAGCAAAGCCCTAACAAGATCAAAGTTAAGCCCTAACAATTCACAAGATTAGATCCCTAGTAAATGAAAAAAGGTGGAAGAGGGGGAGTGACTCGAGTGAGTACCTGCATCAGCGACGGCGGGCGTTCGGGGTGTCGAAGGCGACGTGTAGGAGTATGGCGGTGGAGGAGTGATGGAGTCTTCAGACTCATAAGCTTATAAATCCGAGCTACTGAAGATGAAGAGATGGTCAGTGAAGACGAAGAGACCTGGGCTTGGTTCCGGCTTCGCATTAGCAGTGAAGATGAAGAGTCTTGGTGGACTTATCGTTGCACATCAATCAGGAACTCTTCACGAGCCAGTCCCACTGCTTTACAAGCTTTTAATGACTAAGCATTTTAATCTATATTCCCCATATATGGTCATATTAATCAATGAAATTTGGGCCCCCGAGCTTTTGGGCCCTGGGCCGTCGCCTAGGTCCAGGACTGGCCCTGACACTAATCAAACTCCTACAAAATTCTTAACTGCTTATCCATAATGTTTTGACAATAATTCCTATCACATATGTCCAGATAGGATGTAATAAGAATCTGAAAAGTAGACTCTTATAACTTTTCATTGGTATACTAAGTGGACATATTTGTTTGAGAAAATCAGTCGTAACTAGCGTAAAAAGATTCAACTAGAAAAAATCCTGTGTTGTGTCTAACTATGGACTAGCTATAGTATTTCAGCAATAAATCCAAGCAGAAACACCTAATTGAGATGAAACAAGAACCATTAGAAAATATACTTCTTTATCTTTGTAAATGTATATTATATGTTACAATTTATTTAGTTTAACAATGTTAAATAGGTAGGAACTTCTTTGTTAAACAAAATTTTTGCATCTCTATCCTTCCCTTCTGAGTAGTCCATGATTTTCTTATATAACTCTTGATTAAACAAAATTTATGCATGATATATTTCATTCTAATTTTAGAGACAAACTAACTCAAAACTTTCAAGTTATAGGATTTTGACAAATTCATACACCTCTTTATAAAACCAAATTACTAATTTTCTACCAATTTACAGTATTCATAAATAAAAGTTAAGAGGGATGAGATGTTTCAAATATTCTAGATGTTATTCAGAAATGATCATGAGATGAAAATGAAAATAATTCAAGGAGAGGCTCCCTCACCTTCTCGCCGTCAACACCATTTGATATCGTCTGAGCCCACATCGTCGCGTCTCCTCTCTCCGAGCATGTACACCTATCTTATAGTCACTGGCTTGCCTTGGGTGACTTCCCACTGACCACCGACCACTTGAAGCCGCAGAAAGGGAAAGAGAAAGAGAGCAAGAAAGAGTGAGGGAATGTCAGAGAGGATATCTAGGTGTGAAAGAAAGAAGGAACTTAGGGAAGAGAGAGCATGACTATAGGGAAGAAGGAGAGGGAAGAGAAGGGCGGACGTGAAAATGAGGAATTTTCTCTTATTTTTAGCCTTTTAACCATGGTAAAGTGGTGACTATTTCATGAAAACACCTAGCATTGCAAGTTCCCGTATGACCTTAGGTTTCACGACATTAAGTTTGACCACGCCAATTCATCCTTCCACTAGCAATTGTCTCATGACTTAAAAATTACAAAGATGGTAGAGGAAATCTTGATTTATGAGAGGATTGTAATTACAATTAGTGTATATAATCATACATAGGTATTAATACACTTACACACACATGTATCTACACTCCATTATGTATACCCAACTCTTGTATATAAATATTTAGGTTAGGATTCACTTAATTATCTCCTTCAATTAATCATTTCAAAATGATAATAGCAAATATTACTGTTTAATTTTAATAGCTTAAATCAAAATAAAAAATTAGAGTACTAATCTAAGATTAAAAAATCGAGCGTTACACAAATAATTATGCCTAGATAAAAAAAGGCTCTTGGGCGTAGGGGCGCTCGCGCACACACCCACAGAGAGAGAGAGAGAGAGAGAGAGAGAGAGAGAGAGAGAGAGCATGCACGGGAGGTGTGCGTGTGTTTGTGTTTATGTGAATCCTATTGTAGGAGTAGATCCACAGAGAGAGAATGTACAAGCATGTGTATATTTAAGTTTATGTTTGTATGAATCCCATTGTAGGAGTAGATCTGACAAAAAAAGGCTGAAAGTGACAGAAAAAGTGTCTCTGTGCCTTGTGCAAAGCAAACAGATATTGATAGTATGAAATAAAATAGACTAGGAATTACTTTCAATCTTAGAGAAACCTTTCTTTCTCTATAACTTTGTACCTTTTGACTCGGGTCCATCATGAAGACACTTATGTATATTCACTAGACTTTATTTTGTCAACTTCTTATTAGCTGTTAAGGTAATAAGTATTAGTGTGTAACATAAGAAAGGGTATTCTTGTAATGTTGTATTTATTTATTATTTATATATAAAAGAGTAGGATAAGCCGTCAAATCATCTATTTTCTCCAAACCTAACATGTATTAGAGCTATATCTATGAAAAGTTTACCACCATTAAAAAAAAAGATCTTTTGCGCATCATCAAGTCGTTCACGTGCCCGCGCTAGGCCGCACTCTCAAAATAGCACATGCTTAGCACCGGGCTATTTTTTTCATCCGGCAACTTCGCCTTCTTCAATGTTGATGGGCGCTTTGAATCTTTCAACTGTGCCACATCTTTAATACTAAGATCCGGTTGAAATAACTCTCACAACTAGATCCACTCTGTTAAAATAATAATTATTAATGTGTTATACAAGTAATGATAGTATTATAATTTTCTTTATATAAAAGAGATTATCCCCATCTAGGGTTGAGTCGTCTACTTTCTCCAAACCTAACATGATATTAGAGCCATCTCTCTGAAAATTTTCTACCATCAAAATCTTTTTTTATTGATCGTCATCATCACGCCACCAACAAGATTGTACTGAATAGTACTCATATAGCCGTGCCCAGTGCCAAGCCATTTCTCCTAAGAACCAAATCCTCTTGGAGATCACAAATTTGATCTTCTACCATCTTCAAACCAGTCGCAGTATCAGTACTCGATATGACGTACAAAATTAATTTGACCTTTCTTATAGTCAATTTGAATTGATTTCAGTTTCAGATATTATTTTTTTATATTTTAGATTTTTTCAGAATTTTTTGAAAGTTTTCTGTATTATTTTGAAAAATCTCCGAATTCATTGTCCACTAGTACTGATATTCGTCTTCATGATTTTTAATTTACAATTGAAGTTGAATTTCTAGAATTTACTTTGTTTAAGATCATATTTCTATTTTAGCGTATTTTTGGAGATTTTTTCTAAATTAATCAAAAAAAATCTGGCCAATCCGGTGTCAACCGGTATCACTGATCAGTTCCATGATTTTTAATTTGCAAACCAAACTGAATTTCTTTAATTTCATTTCACATTGTTCCTTGGAATAATATTATCTATTTAAAGAATTTTTTGGAACTGTTCTGGACTAGTTAAATTTTGACCCAATAAAATACTAATTAAATAGCATTAGATAATGCTTTTCTTCTTACTTCTTCCCTAATATTCTCCTTTTTCTTCCCCGACAAGCCAGTATCCTCTACCGACCTCAGTCATCGACCTTCTCCACTATCTTTTCCTTAATCTCTCTTTTATTCTCTCTAAACTCTTTTAATCTCTTCCTCTATTATACGCTCTCTCACATCTATTCTCTCAACTCTCTCACTCTCTCTTTATTTCCCTCTCTTCCATCAGATCAGTAGCCCTTTCTCCTCTGACTATCGGCCAATGACTCCACCACCGACGACGATCCCCTCCAACACCACCCCACGGCCTCCACCACTTCCTCCTCTAACATCTCCCTCCACCTTCTTCAATCTCCACCAAACTCTACCACAATCATCACCATTACCACCCAAATCCACCACTATCACAACCTCCATCACTTCCACTACCACTTCCCACCACCCAAATCCTCCACCTCCATCCAAAATTTCAACACCAACCCCTTCTTCATCATCAAAAACATCACCTTTGTCACCAACATCATCAACATCATTTAAACACCCATCTCCTATTTTCTCTCTCCCTTTTTTGGCCGCCGACCACCTCCACTAGGCTGGCCAGCTACCAGCACAACTTGGGCCGCTGGCGCCGGGCTTCCCACCTTCCTCCTCTTTCTCTTTCCAGTTTCCTTTCTCCCTCCCTCATTTTCCCTTTCTCTCTCCTCAATCTTTTTCTCCTCTCTCTTTCTTTTTCATATGGATAAAACCCATTAACCTAAAACCCACTACCCTATACTCAAACCCAAACCCATTTACCCAAAATTATTTAAGTCTATTAGATTTGGGTTAATGGATCTAAACCCAACCCAATAGCAACCCAAACCATTATGAAAAGTAAAATTTCATAAAACTCCCTTTAAGCAATAGTTATTATATTTTAAATATTATAAATTACATTTTGACCCATTTTTATTTATTTTAGTGTTTGAGCGATATCTCGACCATCCAGAAGCAGATTTGGGTGATTCTTGAACTGTTGTGATCGTAGAAAAGCGAGTTATTTTCTTCGTGATTAATATGTAAGTATTTTTATTTTATAAATTTTATGTTATCATGTTTAATGAAATTAGTTGATTGCTTTATGTAATAAATTGTGATTATCGCTTAATCATTATAAATATTATTGAATAAATTGTAATATCAAAAAATCACTGTATTAGAATATGCATGAATTCTTTTTAAACATAATCAATAAAATAATAATTTATTTTTTCCTAGTTTAATATAAATATATGTGATTATTTAAATGTCGAATAGATATTAGATGGTGGAATAAAGAAATTCTGAATTAGTAAGTTAATAATTCTAAGAAATAAATTGATCATTTCCAAGATGATTGTAAAGAGTTTGGAAACAGAGAACAAAAATAATCACTTTATATCGATCATATTAATAATATTGACATAATTATAACAAATAATTATTTATTAACACCTCTTTGTCCGACTTATCATGTCACTATTACTTGACTCATGATACTGATACACTGGACACTGATATTTACATATTCCTGAATCACTTTATATGAGTTACTGTTACTTACATATTCATGTACTCCCGTTCACAGATACTCTATTACTATAGATATTGTTATTTTATATACTTGTATCACTGATTACATGGATACGCTACACTTGTAATTTATGTACTTGTTTCATCGTTACACGGGTACTCTATACCGTAATTGCATGTATTTGTCACATGAATTGACTTGTATACATCTTTAATTGTTTTAGTATTCCTATTGCATTGGATCACTGTTCATGTTACTTGGATTACCATTACTTGAATATTCATGTACTCTTATTACATTGTATACTTATTTATGTTACGACATTACTGATAAAATTTTGTTAACTTATCACATGTTATAAATATTGTTATTCAGCCAGCCTACTTGTATCTTGGTAACCCTGTTATTAACACAGTCACACTGGTGTCCGGCGGAACATGTATGGAACTAAGTGCCACACAGAGCAAAGTATCCCATCAGACCTATACGTGGTGGAAGCCACCTCTTGACACTACTAGAAAGCCTGTCAAATAGCGTCGAATATTGACATTTTGCATCGAAAATTTACTTAATACGTCAAAAATGTGTGTCGAACAAATCTGACGCAAAAGACCTCAACGCAACCTTCGTGTCGAATATTCGACACAACCTTATACATTGTGTCAGAAATTCGACGCAAATATTTTTTTAATTATTTTAAAATTTTTAATTATTGCGTCAAATTTTCAACGCAATAATTTATATTAATTTTTATTTTACATTTTGCGTCGAAATATATTTTCGACGCAAAATCTAGCTTCAATACTTGCATACAATCTGAAAATTTTGGGTATAAAAATATAATTTGTTGCATCAAATTGCGTCAAAAATAAAAAATCTATGCAAATATTGGAAAAATTTTGCGCCCAAAAAACAAAATATTCAAGAAATTTGTCAGCATCCATACCTGCACAAAATGTGAAAATATTTGCCTTAAAAAATACACTGGTTGCCTATAATTGCGTCAAAATTTGATATATTTGACGCAATCATTGACTAGATTCTTTAATTATGAACATTATGAAAAAATTCGGTTAAAAATACCATCAGTTTCAGCAAATTGCGTCGAATACACATACTTGATGTAATTATTGACCCCTAATTGCGTCGAATCTTATATTCGACACAATTGGTAAATTTTTTTAAAAATCTACAACATCAAACCACACATTTCATATCAATACATATACATTTCAATATCAGACCTATATACAAATCAGCAACATCAAACCCATATGCATCACATATATCACATATATCAAAAATGTCATCAAACAACTTAAAATGTCACCAAATAACATAAAATCTCACAAATATATACAAAGTGCATATATCAAAGTAATTTTACAAAAGTTATATCAATACAAGTAATTTCACCAAAGACTCATAGTTGTGTCCGTCACCAGTATTGTCGCCTCTGCCAAGTTGCCTGGCATTTTGTTGACTCACCGTAAACTGGGGTATAAACAACTGCATCTCTCTCTGAGCAGCCTCCAGACTGGCGATCCTTTGTCGGTCAGCCTCTGACTGCTGCAGCATGGCCTCAGACTCTTACCTCATGGCCTCAACCTGCTGCTCAAGCTGGACGGTATAGGAATCCCTCCTAGCGTGCCTGGTGACCCTGGGAACATCCACATGTAGCACGAGCCTCGTGACACGTCCAAATGTCTCGAGGGTCGGTCGTATACTAGTGGTGCTCTCGTCGCTGCCATCTGCTACCGCCGTATCATAATTCTTCTTGAGCTGGAATTGAAAATTAACAAAGATATTATAAGTCAAATTAGATGTCTATCATTTCAAAAATGTAAGGATATATAAACTAATTATTTAATACTTACACCAATAGACATGGTGTCGACGGAGACTGCCTTTCCTCAGGTGCGGGGCATAGGAAGCTCACCCTTAGGAGCATAGAGCGTATCCATCTTCAGAAATTCCTTGTTGTAGATATCCATTGCGTTCGGCTCCCTCCCGCAGGCCTCTCTCTATTAAAAATGCAAGAAATTTATAAAATTAAAGGAAGATAAAAAGCAAATATGCTATAAAATCAAATGAATATAAATTTATACTTATAAAGCCTTTTCACACAGAAAGAGCATCTCTACCCATCCTATGGGGTAAGTCATTTGCAGCGCGAGAGGCCTATCATTTTCCCGCTTTGACTACAAATTTAAAAATAAACAAGTCAGTGAACTGAATGGATAATAATATATAAAGAATTCATAACTTTTTTATTTACCAATCCGCTTCCATCATCCTAGTTATTCATTTTATATGTCGACATGAGATTCATCCAAATCTTAATGTTGACTATGTCCGACTACAATATAGTAGCATCACCTATGGACAATCAAAAGTATGACGAAGGGAACAATTTTTATTGTCGTTCTACTTCTTCCTGACATTGTCATTGAACCAGCTGCGAAAATTTTTTGGAATATCCCCCATGTCATTACAAGCCGGCATTAAAAAATCACCCGGCATATAACAATGTCAGTTAGATTAAAATCTATAAAGTATAAATATAAACATAAAATCTCAATTAAGCATAACACAACTTACAGCCAGCTCATGATATAATGCTTCAACTCTCCCTGAGTTCTTGTGGTCAGGCCAAGTTAAGGCCAAAGAGAACTCGCCATAGTGGCAGATATGATGACTGATTAGTTTCTAAAATTGCATATTTCTTACCACATTTTCACATTTATTCAATATTAAAGTTTGTTAATAATACCTCTCTTGTATGTTTCGAAGTCCATGGCATGAAATAAAGAAGAAGCCAAAATCCCATTTATTTGGTGACATTGACTTTGGGAAGCCTATCTGTCAAATCTGGGAGCAGATTTAGACAAAGAGATAAGAGGTACAAGAATGGTGTGCAGCAGGAGGCTGCACACCCTGGCGTGGCGCGCACGACCCCAGAAGGGCTACGAAAATGGTACAAAAACCACGTTTCCACGACATTCTGGTGGGGCCACGTGTCGCGTTTCGATTCGTGGCCCCATGATGCTTCCCTGGTGCCCCCTTAGCCTATTATTACCCCAGGTTTTTCAGAACAGAGGGGAGGAGAGTTTTTAGGGAAAGTTTCTCACATTTTGTGTATTTTAGTGTAGTTCTCTTCTTTCTTTTATTTTTTATTTTCTTTGTAGATCAAGTAATATGGAAGAGAGAGATGCATAGGATGAAGGTTAGGGTTATTGTAATGGAAGGTGACATTCTATGAAAGGTTTTCTCCTTATCTCTATTAGTTTTCTTCTCTCTGACTCTTTATACACTTAGCTTTTTCTCTCATGACAACTAATCACTAACCACTAACTTGCTAACTCCTCACTTGATAATCTACATGAATCTCATAGCCTTTACTTGGCCTTAGTCCTGCAAGAGCCATTAATGGCTCATGATAATGGATTATAATACTCTAACATCTAACTCTCTAACAAGTTACCATTACTTTATTTCATACTTTCTCTAGTTAGTTTTGATGATTTAAATATAGCTTACACTTGTTTATTTGAGTTTGGATGTGATGAGTGATCTTATGGGTCATGCTTTGTAAAGCTCTTGAACCAAGAACTAGTGATGGCCAATGATACATGTGTGAGAATTATCACTAAGATGTTAGCGTATTAGTGGAGCCATTAGTAGTTAGTAGCCATGAATTTTCTTTCCTTCTTACTTTATTTTAGAAATAAATACAACAATCATAAATACCTTCTCTTTAATGTCTCTAACTTTGTTTTCACCGTACTCTATTCTTCTCATTCTTTGTTTTCTTTTCTTTTCATTCTTTGAAACATAGAAGAACTGTTAACACACACATAAACATACTGGTAAAGATTCTATCACCTCCCATTCTTATAGATTTGACCCGTTTAGCCTCTATACTAAAACGGAAGTATCGAGGAAGCCAAAGCGCACAAACTTTAATTAGTGACTTCAAAATGACACATTTTGTGCATGGTTTTCCTCAATCAAATTTTGGCGCCATTGCCGGAATGGGAATGGTTTCATTTCACGTTTTTGTTAACCTTTCTTCTTTGTTTTTAGTGTGCAGGATAAATTTTTAGTATTACAGAAGTCCACACTTGCTTGCATCTCCTTGCTCAAGAAAGCAGGAAGCAAGTGCTTTCAAAAATTTTGTGTAATTGGGTAAATCTTTGTATATTGCTATCTTCTATTGCTATTTTTCTATTTATATTACATGTACACTGTAATAATTTTAAAAACTAAAATATGATAATTGAATGTTTTAAAACGGTTTAGACATTTGCATCTAGGCACGTGTCAATTTTCATTCTAATATACTGTATTTTATTCTTTTGTTGTTGTGATCTAGACTAATATATACATATTACATTGCATATAGTTAAGACAAACACGTGAATTATTTACTCGCTTTTTGTGCTGATTCTTATCTAACACTTGCACGAATTAAATTAAGGGCATATCCCGATATAACATAAGGTGGGGAAGTCATTACCCTCCCATAGCCCAAAAATTATCTCCCCACTCACACAACCCAAGCCTTAATAAAACTTGCTAGATGTTGGCTCCTAGGACATCTTGGACTCATTTAGGAGATTGACCTAAGGGAAAAAATTGTTAGAGTTTGACTCTTTTCAAATCAGTGTCCAAGGTTGGAGATTGAGAGGCGAAACCTCAAAGAACAGTGGTTTGATATAATTAGACCCGTTGCTCTGGCACGGATACCTCCCACTGGTCTTACCACTACCTGGCTGATTAACTTGTGGTCAAATTTCTACAAGGTACCCCCCGAGGACAGTCAAACCAGTTAGGAGTCATCTAGGTCTAAGTCAACCCTGGCATATGCTTATTTTTTTCTTTTTCTTTATTTATTTGTTTGTTTGTTTTTCTTTTTTGTAAATTGTGAAATGGATTTTAACAATAACAATTTTTTCAATGCTATTATGAATTCATATTTCACCCCGACCTCAATTGACTCAGATAACTCTAACTTGGCTATGTACAACATGGACCAACCATATAGGTCAGATTGGGTTTATCCGATTAAATATGACCCATGCCCCCGATCCTATGACCAAGATTTTCAAAATAATTTCTACTCTTCACAGAGTCCATGGGGATTCACCTCCCCCGAGTTAATTTATCAAATACCTTGTCCACCATCTTCTTTCCCACATTTTTCTTTACATACTCTTTTTTCAGAACTACTAATTGAAGAAAAATCAAAGCTACAAAAGAGTATGTAAGCCATGTTAGAGGCCCAAAAACAATTTGAAATCATGACTGCCTCATCATATCCATAAAATTTTCAAACCCCATATAGTTCTTTTTCATAACCACCTACAGAAAAATTATTGTTGGAAAAAACTATGAAATTCGTGAGAATCTGAGCGACTAATTCAAAATATGGTTGACTTCCAATATCCACCAAATTTTCTTATGACTCAAGAATCATGTCATTTTGGAAATCAAGCTTCAATTTCATCATATTAACCTAAACTTGACCAAAATCAAATCCTTGATATTTTGACAAGTTATTCATTTCTTGAAATTGAACTTGAAGATGAATGTGAACTGAGATTCAGTTTAACGATTCGAGTCCAATCTTTGAATCAATATCAGCTCATGAAGTATTTTCTAAATTAAGTTACATTCTTGAGCCAGTTTTGATTCTCATAATTTTTAAACTTGAATTGATCATTTCACCCATTCACATTCCTTCTGTAGATAAAAATTAAGATTCAAATTCATTCCATCCATTTGAACATGCCCAAATTTCGAGAACCATCTTGACATTTTGGCAAGTTATTCTTTTTGCGAAATTGAACTTCAGTATGAATGTGATCCCAATCCATAAGTTGGTAATTTATTTTCACTTTTTAATTCAATAATGACTCCGGTGTCTTTACCAGATTTTTTTTCATATTCCGTAGTCAACATTGAATCCTGTACCAGCACACCATAAAGTTGAATCACCAATATCTTACGATCATAATTCATTGCTGGGAAAAGCGTGTGAACACCAATTCTTGGGTTCGGACCCACTTCCTAAACAAATTTGACTCTAAAATCTTCACTTGATTTCAGTCAATTTCCTAAGTCGGTATTAGTTCCTTTCCTTCCTGAGTCCAAATCTGTCATTCCATCATTTCACACTCCATTCTGCGACAAAAGTATTGATGATAATGACTCTGAAATTATTTTAAAATTTTGAAAATTAAATGGGATAAAAATCAAAATAAAATTCATCCATGTATATATAAATCATAATAGTGTGTTACTGTTGGCCCAGAGGCCTTCCACTCTAGTTTTGATGATGATTAACTCATGTAGTTATGTTTACTAATAATCTTGTGATGTTTAGTTTCAAATCCTTAACCAAGATATTAGTAGGTGATTAGCTTCAACAAAGGTATTTTGGAGCTTCTCACATGGTGATTCAAGAGCCCGAGCATCAAGATCATATATAGCACTCGATGGAGTCAAGCTCGGTGGATCACGGTTTGGATCGAGTCGGTTTGAAGACGGAGTTCGTCAAGAAGACTTCGGTACTTAGTTTACTTTATGTTTTAGATCCATGTGTAAAGACTAGATAGTGTGATATGCTCAAGTTCACAACACACACACTTGTTTAAGTTTTCATGTTTATTGATTTTCGGTTTTTGGTTTAACCGATCTTAGTTTTCATGAATAGATAGATTCAAAACAAGTTTACATGGTTTAATATATATTAGATTTGTTCTATATACATGCATGCTTCAACTATTTAAACAAACTTATTTTGATATGCCTATTCATGTATTTAGAGTTTTGTGTTTTAACAAAACATATTTTTGGATTTATAGTCAAAAACATTGATATATATCTTTTTATATATATTGGAGTATATCCATATACTACATGGCTAAAAGTTGTTTAAATATCATGTTTTTGTATTTGGATAAGTTTTGGCGAAATCGGATTTCCATTTGAAAAATCCAAGTTTTGGAAAATACAGTTTTTAGTTTTTGGCAAAATTTTCATAACACAAAAAGAGTTCAAAATATTTGTAACTTGGTTTGATTTTTACTCAAATAAGTTTGTATATTAATGTATTATACTGAACTTATTTTTGTGGATTTTTAGAGTTTTTATGGGATTTTATAGGTAAATAAAAACCCAAGTTTCAAGTCCTGAAAAACTGCCTGCCAGGCTTTGGCGGTCGACTGGACCCAGAGTCGGTCGACCGGACCGGTCGACCGACGTGCACAAAACGTGCACGCTGGCCAGCCACTTAACGCGGTCGACCGCTCGGTCGACCGACTGCAAGTACCCCACTCTCGGGTGGGGGCGGTCGACCGACTGGTCGACCGTAAGGCTTGGACGATCAACCGAGCGGTCGACCGGCCAGAGAGCATTTGCTCTCTGGATTGGCACGGTCGACCAGAAGGCTCCAACGGTCAAATTTTTGACAGTTGGCGGTTGATCGGGCTGGTCGACCGCCAGCCGCCAGGGCTGAAAAACAGCTCCAACGGCTAGTTTTTCCATGGGGCTATTTATACCCCATTGAGAGATGTTTTTCACCAAGATTTCAAGAGCAAAAAATTCTCCTATCTACAAGTGTTTTATAGAAGTTTTCCAATATGTTTTTAGAGCCAAAAAGGATTCATCTTTATTTGTTTTTAAAAGAGTTGGAAAATCATTTGAAAAGAAAAATCTTTGGGAATTGGTTTGATCTTTATTTTCTATTCTATCTAAAGTTTTCCCTAGAGTTTTTCTTTGAGTTTTTGATTTCCAAACTCTTTGTTTTTCACACTTGAGCTATATCTCCTATCCTATCTATAGGATCTTTTATTTGTGGGAAAAATTGTTTGTGGTTGAGATATACCACCAAGTTGTGAACCCTACTTGACTTGTGTATCCCTCTTGGGTAGAGGTTGATTTGGAGTGGTGGTTGGCTCCCTCTAGTGAGAGGTTGAGATTGTGTATTGCTCCCTCTAATGAGAGGTGGAGTTGGTGTTGGAATCCCTCAAGTGTGAGGTAGATTGTGGTTGTTTGGCTAAGGGCCTAACCCCCTTATGTGAGGTGATATTTGTGTTGCCTCTAGTGAGAGGTTGTATTGGTTGAGAGAGGAGTTGTGTACTCCCGGTTGTAGTTGCCCCAAATCCTCGATGGAGGTTCCCTGTGTGGGAATCTTGTGTGGACAAGTTAGTGGATTCGAAGTCCTTCTGGGTGAAGGCGGGGACGTAGAGCTGGGTGCTCGAACCTCGAAACAAATCTTGTTGTTTGCGCTTGATCCATTGACTCTAACTCTCTCTTTTTATTTTGTGTCTTGCATCATTTCATATTGCTCATTTATATTATATGCTTGTCTTGTTTGTGTGTGCCTCACTTGTGCTTAATCACGAGAGCTTCATATAGCGCCTCAACTCTTATTTAAAGGAATCAAGAGGAGTTAGTCCAGAGCCCTTCACCGGGAATTTAGTTACACTCGTTAGTTGTATTAAGTGTAGTTGCAATTAAGTTTTAATTTTTGCATTTAGTTCATTAGATTAGCCGTACACCTATTCACCCCCCCTCTAGCTGTACCTTCAATTGGTATTAGAGCCTACGCTCCTGATATTTGGTTTAACCACCTAGGAGTGTGATCTTGGTTAGCTAATCTATCATTTGCATTTGCATATATATATATATATATTGTTTACACACACTCATGGATTGCTTGTCACCTCCCATATTTGATGTCTCCAACATTGACATGTGAAAATTTAGGATGTCCATGTACTTGAAACCCTGTGCTTGCATGTTTTTCTTACCACTACCAAGAAATCCTATCTTGGTAAAAGAAGTATATAGAGGCCAATGCACAAGCCCTTGAGGCACTTAGAAGCACGCTAAATAAAGAATATCTTTCTATGGTTTCTAACTATGATTCTGCCTTTGCAGTGTGGAACACGTTGATCTCCTCCAAGCTTCTATTGCCAATCCAACGGAGGATAAATCTAGTGGAGAATCCGAGCAATAATGCTACATGGTCCAAGGGAATGATTCCCTTGAGGTATACTCAGAAACTCAAATAGATAATGATGATGCTAGTTCTTCTTGTGATGATTATGTGGATCCAAATGCTTTAAATGAAGAATTATCCATTGTTTGTGAAAAATTATTGAAAAAATATAATCTTTTGAAAAAGAAGACTTTTGCTTTGAATAAAGAAAATGAAAATTTGTCTTCTAGACTAGATTTGATTTTGCAAGATAAAGTAGAGATTTCTAATGAAAGGGATTCATTGAAATCTAAACTAGATCTTACCCAAAAGGAAAATGAATTTTTAAAATCTAAAAATGATTGTAATGAAGTTCTAAAGAAAAATAAAACTATAACTTCAAAACTTGATTTTGTTTTAAAAGAGAATGAATCTTTGAAAAGCAAAATCACTTCTATTTCAAAGGAATTGGAAATTGTTTTAAATAAAAATGTTTCTTTAAAAAATAATATTGATTCACATGTTTGCCATGCTAGTGTAGCTTCACCTAGCTTACTTATTGCATGCACCTCTTCTTCTAGAATTGATAATGATATAAACTTGTTAAAGAAGAATATGGATTGTTTAGGCTCCACTTTGAGCCATTGTGCTATGAATCATACACGTTTGGAATCTTTGTTTCGAAAGAAACAAGTTCCTTCTATGCATGCACACCATACACGGCATACACATGCTTCGAATGCTCATGCACATCACAAATTGTATGCTCATGTGTACACTTGTACACATTGTGGACGTAAGGGCCACCTTGCTAAATTTTGCTATGATAAGATATATGATTCTAATTTAGCAACTAAATTTGTTTGGGTTAGGAAAGGAACTAACCCCCATGGACCCAAAAGAGTGTGGGTACCAAAGACCACCCCTATTGTATTTGATGTAGATGTGGGCTCTCGCTTGACGTGGGAGTGATGGTACCTTGAGGTGGATGCGTTCCGAGCTTTATGAGGACTATTTGGATGCATCACTTTCAAAGGGAGTTTTGGTGGGAGGACCACCTTGGTTTGGAGAACTAGAGAGGTGCCTTCATCGATTTTAGTATCGATCTCTAACTCCCGTTTATATTTACATGCTTTTCACATTATTGAGTTTTAGCATGTTTTAATTAGTATGTTAAATGCCATCATTATTAGATCATTGACATGCATGTATAGCATTTGAGATCACCCATGTTTTACATGGATTTATATTTAGTGTTCTCACCTTGTTTTTTTTAACTAATGTGTATGTCCTAGATCTAATGCATGTGCATATACATATTGATCATATGGATGTTTATGAGTTTTGTTTTTGACTTCTATGCTTTATGTTTTGATTACTTGTTTGAATGTTAGTTTTCATTAAAACTAGAATATATACTTGTATATCTAGTGAGCCACAAATAGACTTTTATGTGTTTGTGCTTGAACGCTCATTTGTACCCATTAGTTGTACTAGTATAGTCTAGTTTTGATGATTCATACATTTGACTTGTATTCCTCATTTTACATGTTTTTTGTGTTAATGTTTAACTTCAAATTTTTCATATAACTAGTTCGTATTCTTCATTTGGTAGAGCTTTTCAAACATACTTTATCTTCAAACCTATTTTTGAAAACTCCTACCCATTTAAGGGCGGTTGGTTGGGCTACCATGCCTTATATGCTTATTATTGAAAATCCTTTTAAACATGTGCATGAAATGGGTGGTAGGAAATATGAGTTATACACTTGATCATATTATATTTTAAATTGATACCATTGGATCGTTTCAATTGGTATCAATATTGACATTTTTTTGTATACTCATATAGATGTTTTTGATATATGTATGCTTACACTTCATATAGTATCAATTTCGATTGGTATCTAACTTTTTATACATATATATGCTTTATTTGTGCTCAAAGATATATATGAAAACACAAATTTTGTTTATACTAAGATTGATTTTAAATATTTCAATTGATTATGTTTCAATTGGTTTCCTAATACAAGCATATGCATCATTTTATTTGGTATTTCATAAAGGGGGAGAAAATTCGTATTTTATCTTTCAATTGGTATTATGTTTACCTTTGATTTCCACTCCCATACTTTATGATGAAAAATAATTAAAAAATGAATATTGATTTTAATTTGGTATCATATGTTCAAAATGAAAAATACTTTCAATTGGTATCAAGATGTTTATTTGTTTACCTTCAATTTGGTATCACAAATGATTTTATTTCATATGGTATCTATATCTTGTGATATCTTAATTTAAGAAAAACTCAAAATTTGTAATGTTTATTTACAATTGATATCTTAAAATTTGATTTACTAAGATATCTCAAAATTTTGTTTTAATAAGAAAATTAAAAATGTTGTGATTTATATTTCCTATATGCAAGGAGATCTTAACATCTCTTCTACATATAGATTCATGTTGAGTGTATCTTATATTGAGGAGCTTGACAACTCTTCTTTATGTGGTACACGTGTGTAGGGGGAGCTTCACATCTCCCCTTATGCATTGCATATTATGTGTTATGTAAATTAGGGCTTGTCATTCATTCTTCATGTAATGCATGTATGTAGGGAAGCTAACTTAGCGTCTTTCTCTTCATGAATGTATATCGCATATATCTTTTATTGATTGATTTGAGTTCACCTCTTTATGGGGGAGAACATTGTTTTTATGTTTACTTTAACCCCTTTATTGATGATTGACAAAAAGGGGGAGAAGTATTTCAGTATATATGCATGTTTTGTAAAAGATTTCTTGTTTACGCATATTGTTTTGTTTTGCAAAAAGGAGAAAAGAATTTGATGTGTTTCATGCTTGTTTTATGCATGTTTATCTCCTTATATTTACATACATGTTTGTTTAGATTCATGTGCTTCATTGCCATATATTATTATTTATTATGATGCATGAGTTAAGGGGGGAGCTTCTTGAAGCTTTACTTTAAACCATACATATATAACTCCATGAGTTTTGTCATCATCAAAAAGAGGGAGATTGTTGGCCAAAAGCCTTCCACTCTAGTTTTGAGATGATTAACTCATTTAGTTATGTTTACTAATAATCTTGTGATGTTTAGTTTCAGATCCTTAACCAAAATATTAGTAGGTGATTAGCTTCAACAAAAGTGTTTTGGAGCTTCTTACATGGTGATTCAAGAGCCCGAACATCAAGATCATATATAGCACTCGTTGGAGTCAAGCTCGGTGGATCATGATTTGGATCGAGTCGGCTTGAAGACGGAGTTCATCAAGAAGACTTCGGTACTTAGTTTAGTTTATGTTTTAGATCCATGTGTAAAGACTAGATAGTGTGATATGCTCAAGTTCACAACACACACACTTGCTTAAATTTTCATGTTTATTGATTTTCAGTTTTTGGTTTAACCGATCTTGGCTTTCATGAATAGATAGATTCAAAACAAGTTTACATGGTTTAATGTATATTAGATTTGTTCTATACACATGCATGCTTCAACTATTTAAACAAACTTATTTTGATATGCCTATTCATGTGTTTGGAGATTTGTGTTTTAACAAAACATATTTTTGGATTTATAGTCAAAAACATTGATATATATCTTTATATGTATATTAGAGTATATCCATATACTACATGCCTAAAAGTTGTTTAAATATCATGTTTTTGTATTTGGATAAGTTTTGGAGAAATAAGATTTCCATTTGAAAAATCCAAGTTTTGGAAAATATAGTTTTTGGTTTTCGGCAAAATTTTCATAACACAAAAAGAGTACAAAATGTTTGTAACTTGGTTTGATTTTTACTCAAACAAGTTTGTATATCAATGTATTATACTGAACTTATTTTGGTGGATTTTTAGAGTTTTTATAGGATTTTATAGGTAAATAAAAACCCAAGTTTCAAGTCCTGAAAAACTGCCTGCCAGGCTCTGGCGGTCGACCGGTCCGGTCGACCAGACCCAGAGTCGGTCGACGTGCACAAAACGTGCACGCTGGCCAACCATTTGGGCCGGTCGACCGACTGCAAGTACCCCACTCTCGGGTGGGGGCGGTCGACCGACCGGTCGACCGTAAGGCTTGGACGGTCGACCGGCCAGAGAGCATTTGCTCTCTGGATTGGCACGGTCGACCAGGCGGTCGACCGGAAGGCTCCAACGGTCAAATTATTGACCGTTGGTGGTCGATCGGGCCGGTCGACCGCCAGCCGCCAGGGCTGAAAAACAGCCCCAACGGCTAGTTTTTTCATGAGGCTATTTATACCCCATTGAGAGGTGTTTTTCATCAAGATTTCAAGAGCCAAAAATTCTCCTATCTACTAGTGTTTTATACAAGTTTTCAAAAGTCTTTTTAGAGCCAAAAAGGATTCATCTTTTTTGTTTTTAAAAGAGTTGGAAAATCATTTGAAAAGAAAAATCTTTGGGAATTGGTTTGATCTTTATTTTCTATTCTATCTAAAGTTTTCCCTAGAGTTTTTCTTTGAGTTTTTTATTTCCAAACTCTTTGTTTTTCACACTTGAGCTATATCTCCTATCCAAATAGGATCTTTTATTTGTGGGAAAAGTTGTTTGTGGTTGAGATATACCACCAAGTTGTAAACCCTCCTTAACTTGTGATATCCCTCTTGGATAGAGGTTGATTTGGAGTGGTAGTTGGCTCCCTCTAGTGAGAGGTTGAGATTGTGTATTGCTCCCTCTAGTGAGAGGTGGAGTTGGTGTTGGAATCCCTCAAGTGTGAGATGGATTGTGGTTGTTTGACTAAGGGCCTACCCCTCTTGTATGAGGTGGTATTTGTGTTGCCTCTAGTGAGAGGTTGTATTGGTTGAGAGAGAAGTTGTCTACTCCCGGTTGTAGTTGCCCCAAATCCTCAGTGGAGGTTCCCTATGTGGGAGTCCTGTATAGACAAGTTAGTGGATTCAAAATCCTTCTGTGTGAAGGCGGGGACGTAGAGCTGGGTGCTCGAACCTCGAAACAAATCTTGTTGTTTGCGCTTGATCCATTGACTCTAACTCTCTCTTTTTATTTTGTGCCTTGCATCATTTCATATTGCTCATTCATATTATATGCTTGGCTTGTTTGTGTGTGCTTCACTTGTGCTTAACCACGAGAGCTTCATATAGCGCCTCAGCTCTCATTCAGAGGAATCAAGAAGAATTAGTCCAAAGCCATTCACCGGAAATTCGGTTACACTCGTTGATTGTATTAAGTATAGTTGCAATAAGTTTTAATTTCCGCATTTAGTTCGTTAGATTAGCCGTACACCTATTCACCCCCCTCTAGGTGTACCTTCAATTGGTATCAGAGCCTACGCTCCAGATATTTGGTTTAACCACCTAGGAGTGTAATCTTGGTTAGCTAATCTATCATTTGCATTTGCACATATATATTGTTTACACACACTCATGGATTGCTTGTCACCTCCCATATTTGATGTCTCCAACATTGACAAGTGAAAATTTAGGATGTCCATGTACTTGAAAACCCTATGCTTTCATGTTTTTCTTGCCGCTACCAAGAAATCCTATCTTGGTGATAGCAAGCATATAACGGCCAATACACAAGCCCTTGAGGCACTTAGAAGCACGCTAAATAAAGAATATCTTTCTATGGTTTCTAACTGTGATTCCGCCTTTGCAGTGTGGAACACGTTGACCTCCTCCAAGCTTCAATTGCCAATCCAAACGGAGGATGAATCTAGTGGAGAATCCGAGCAACAATGCTACATGGTCCAAGGGAATGACTCCCTTGAGGTATACTCGGAAACTCAAATAGATAATGATGATGCTAGTTCTTCTTGCGATGATTATGTGAATCCAAATGCTTTAAATGAAGAATTATCCATTGTTTGTGAAAATTATTGGAAAAATATAATCTTTTGAAAAAGAAGACTTTTGCTTTGAATAAAGAAAATGAAAATTTGTCTTCTAGACTAGATTTGATTTTGCAAGATAAAGTAGAGATTTCTAATGAAAGGGATTCATTGAAATCTAAACTAGATCTTACCCTAAAGGAAAATGAATTTTTGAAATCTAAAAATGATTGTAATGAAGTTCTAAAGTAAAATAAAACTATAACTTCAAAACTTGATTTTGTTTTAAAAGAGAATGAATCTTTGAAAAGCAAAATCACTTCTATTTCAAAGGAATTGGAAATTGTTTTAAATAAAAATGTTTCTTTGAAAAATAATATTGATTCACATGTTTGCCATGCTAGTATAGCTTCACCTAGCTTACCTATTGCATGCACCACTTCTTCTAGAATTGATAATGATATAAACTTATTAAAAAAGAATATGGATTGTTTGGGCTCTACTTTGAGCCATTGTGCTATGAATCATACACGTTTTGAATCTTTGTTTCGAAAGAAACAAGTTCCTTCTATGCATGCACACTATACACGGCATACACATGCTTCGCACACTCATGCACATCACAAATTGTATGCTCATGTGTACACTTGTACACATTGTGGACGTAAGGGCCACCTTGCTAAATTTTGCTATGATAAGATACATGATTCTAATTTAGCAACTAAATTTGCTTGGGTAGGAAAGGAACTAACCCCTATGGACCCAAAAGAGTGTGGGTACCAAAGACCACCCCTATTGTATTTGATGTAGGTGTGAGCTCTCGCATGAGGTGAGAGTGATAGTGCCTTTAGGTGGATGCGTTCCGAGCTTTATGAGGACTACTTGGATGCATCACTTTCAAGGGGAGTTTTGGTGAGAGGACCACCTTAGTTTGGAGAACTAGAAGGTGCCTTCATCGGTTTTAGTATCAATATCTAACTCCCATTTATATTTACATGCTTTTCACATTATTGAGTTTTAGCATGTTTTAATTAGTATGTTAAACGCCATAATTATTAGATCATTGACATGCATGTATAGCATTTGAGATCACCCATGTTTTATATGGATTTATATTTAGTGTTCTCACCTTGTTTTTTTTAACTAATGTGTATGTCCTAGATCTAATGCATGTGCATATACATATTGATCATATGGATGTTTATGAGTTTTGTTTTTGACTTCTATGCTTCATGTTTTGATTACTTGTTTGAATGTTAGTTTTCATTAAAAATAGAATATATACTTGTACATCTAGTGAGCCACAAATAGACTTTTATATGTTTGTACTTGAATGCACATTTGTACCCATTAGATGTACTAGTATAGTCTAGTTTTGATGATTCATACATTTGACTTGTATTCCCCATTTTACATGTTTTTCGTGTTTATGTTTAACTTCATATATATGTCCATCTTGTCTAAACTATTAGCTATACATATACATTCCTTGAGCCACTTGCCTTCATGCATATACTTTTGTGGACTCGCTATGTTTGGATATGTATGTATACCATAGTTTGTACATGATATACATATACCTTGAAGATTAAATCGTTTTGATGATATTCATGCTTTTAAGGAATTTTGAGCTTAAATGACTATTTTCATGATAATGTGTTTCACATAACTAGTACACTCACTTCATTTAAATGTTTCCTCATGATTTTTTTTTCATGAGTACAATTTGTGCTTTATAGACCATTGAGTGTTTAAAGATCATGTGATTTACATGTTTTTCATGAAAAATATTTTCTTATTCCTTGCTTGGACAATTTCGTACTAATTTACAAAATTTTCATATAACTAGTTCGTATTCTTCATTTGGTAGAGCTTTTCAAACATACTTTATCTTCAAACCTATTTTTGAAAACCCCTACCCATTTAAGGGCGGTTGGTTGGGCGACCATGCCATGTATGCTTATTATTGAAAATCCTTTTAAACATGTGCATGAAATGGGTGGTAGAAAATATGAGTTATACACTTGATCATATTATGTTTTAAATTGGTATCATTGGATCGTTTCAATTGGTATCAATATTGACATTTTTTTTGTATACTCATATAGATGTTTTTGATATATGTATGCTTACACTTCATACAATATCAATTTCGATTGGTATCTAACTTTTCATACATATATATGCTTTATTTGTGCTCAAAGATATATATGAAAACACAAATTTTGTTTATGCTAAGATTGATTTTAAATATTTCAATTGATTATGTTTCAATTGGTTTCCTAATACAAGCTTATGCATCGTTTTATTTGGTATTTCATAAAGGGGAGAAAATTCGTATTTCATCTTTCAATTGGTATTTTATTTATCCTTGATTTCCTCTCCCATACATTATGATGAAAAATAATTGAAAAATGAATATTGATTTTAATTTGGTATCATATGTTCAAAATGAAAAATATTTTCAATTGGTATCAAGATGTTTATTTGTTTACCTTCAATTTGGTATCATAAATGATTTTATTTCATATGATATCTATATCTTGTGATATCTTAATTTAAGAAAAATTCAAAATTTGTAATGTTTATTTACAATTGATATCTTAAAATTTGATTTACTAAGATATCTCAAAATTTTGTTTTAATAAGAAAATTAAAAATGTTTTGATTTATATTGCCTATATGCAAGGAGAGCTTAACATTTCTTCTACATATAGACTCATGTTGAGTGTATCTTATATTGAGGAGCTGGACAACTCTTCTTTATGCGGTACACGTGTGTAGGGGGAGCTTCACATCTCCTCTTATGCATTGCATATTATGTGTTATGTGAATTAGGACATGTCATCCCTTCTTCATGTAATGCATGTATGTAGGGAAGCTAACTTAGCGTCTTCCTCTTCATGAATGTATATCGCATATATCCTTTGTTGATTGATTTGAGTTCACCTCTTTGTGGGGGAGAACATTGTTTTTGCGTTTACTTTAACCCCTTTATTGATGATTGACAAAAAGGAGGAGAAGTATTTCAGTATATATGCATGTTTTGAAAAAGATTTCTTGTTTATGCATATTGTTTTGTTTTGCAAAAAGGAGAAAAGAATTTGATGTGTTTCATGCTTGTTTTATGCATGTTTATCTCCTTATATTTGCATACATGTTTGTTTAGATTCATGTGCTTCATTGCCATATATTATTATTTATTATGATGCATGAGTTAAGGGGAGCTTCTTTGAAGCTTTACTTCAATCCATGCATATATAACTCCATGAGTTTTATCATCATCAAAAAGGGGGAGATTGTTGGCCCAGAGGCCTTCCACTCTAGTTTTGATGATGATTAACTCATTTAGTTATGTTTACTAATAATCTTGTGATGTTTAGTTTCAGATCCTTAACCAAGATATTAGTAGGTGATTAGCTTCAACAAAGGTGTTTTGGGGCTTCTTACATGGTGATTCAAAAGCCCGAGCATCAAGATCATATATAGCACTCGTTGGAGTCAAGCTCAGTGGATCACGGTTTGGATCGAGTCGGCTTGAAGACGGAGTTCGTCAAGAAGACTTCGGTACTTAGTTTAGTTTATGTTTTAGATCCATGTGTAAAGGCTAGATAGTGTGATATGCTTAAGTTCACAACACACAGACTTATTTAAGTTTTCATGTTTATTGATTTTTGGTTTTTGGTTTAACCGATCTTGGTTTTCATGAATAAATAGATTCAAAACAAGTTTACATGGTTAATGTATATTAAATTTGTTCTATATACATTCATGCTTCAACTATTTAAACAAACTTATTTTGATATGCATATTCATGTGTTTGAAGTTTTTTATTTTAACAAAATAATTTTTGGATTTATAGTCAAAAACATTGATATATATCTTTATATGTATATTGGAGTATATCCACATACTACATGCCTAAAAGTTATTTAAATATCATGTTTTTGTATTTGGATAAGTTTTGGAGAAATCGGATTTCCATTTGAAAAATCCAAGTTTTAGAAAATACAGTTTTTGATTTTCGGCAAAATTTTCATAACACAAAAAGAGTTCAAAATGTTTGTAACTTGGTTTGATTTTTACTCAAGCAAGTTTGTATATTAATGTATTATACTGAACTTATTTTTGTGAATTTTTAGAGTTTTTATGGGATTTTATAGGTAAATAAAAACCCAAGTTTCAAGTCCTGAAAAACTGCCTGCCAGACTCTGGCGGTCGACCAGTCCGGTCGAACGGACCCTGAGTCGGTCGACCGGACCGGTCGACTGACGTGCACAAAACGTGCATGCTGGCTAGCTACTTGGGCCGGTCGACCGACTGTAAGTACCCATTCTCGGGTGGGGGCGGTCGACCGACCGGTCGACTGTAAGCTTGGACGGTCGACCGTAAGGTCGATCGGCCAGAGAGCATTTGCTCTCTGGATTAACATGATCGACTGGGCGGTCGACCGGAATGCTCCAACGGTCAAATTTTTAACCGTTGGCGGTCGACCGGGCCAGTCGACCGCCAAGGCTGAAAAACAGCCCCAACGGCTAGTTTTTCCATGGGGCTATTTATACCCCATTGAGAGGTGTTTTTCACCAAGATTTCAAGAACCAAAAATTCTCCTATCTACAAGTGTTTTATACAAGTTTTCAAAAGTGTTTTTAGAGCCAAAAAGGATTCATCTTTATTTGTTTTTAAAAGAGTTGAAAAATCATTTGAAAAGAAAAATCTTTGAGAATTGGTTTGATCCTTATTTTCTATTCTATCTAAAGTTTTTCCTAGAGTTTTTCTTTGAGTTTTTGATTTCCAAACTCTTTATTTTTCACACTTGAGCTATATCCCATATCATATCTATAGGATCTTTTATTTGTGGAAAAAGTTGTTTGTGGTTGAGATATACCACCAAGTTGTAAACCCTCCTTGACTTGTGATATCCCTCTTGGGTAGAGGTTAATTTGGAGTGGTGGTTGGCTCCCTCTAGTGAGAGGTTGAGATTGTGTATTGCTCCCTCTAGTGAGAGGTGGAGTTGGTATTGGAATCCCTCAAGTGTGAGGTGGATTGTGGTTGTTTGGCTAAGGGCCTACCCCTCTTATGTGAGGTGGTGTTTGTGTTGCCTCTAGTGAGAGGTTGTATTGGTGGAGAGAGGAGTTGTGTACTCCCAGTTGTAGTTGTCCCAAATCTTCGGTGGAGCTTCCCTGTGTGGGAGTCCTGTGTGGACAAGTTAGTGGATTCGAAATCCTTCTGGGTGAAGGCGGGGACGTAGAGCTGGGTGCTCGAAACTCGAAACAAATCTTGTTATTTGCGCTTGATCCATTGACTCTAACTCTCTCTTTTTATTTTGTGCCTTGCATCATTTCATATTGCTCATTCATATTATATGCTTGGCTTATTCGTGTGTGCCTCACTTGTGCTTAACCACGAGAGCTTCATATAGCGCCTTAACTCTTATTCAGAGGAATCAAGAGGAGTTAGTCCAGAGCCCTTCACCGGGAATTCGGCTACACTCGTTGGTTGTATTTAGTGTAGTTGCAATTAAGTTTTAATTTTCGCATTTAGTTCATTATATTAGCCATACACTTATTCACCCCCTCTAGGTGTACCTTCAGTTATATTAGAGAGGTCACTGGTAGCTTCCTTCGAGATCCACAATATTTGAATTGGGCCACAATTCGTGGACCAATCAGACCACCACCGGAACTCCCATCATGAGCTAATTTTTCTTCTCTTTCCATTTGTTTCACGCATATACACATTCACGATGCATTGAGGACAATGCATGAGATAAATATTGGGGAGGGTTTACTAATGTAGGTTGTTCTAAATTTTCTTTCTTTTTCACTTCTTTTTTAGAAAATTTTTAGAGTTTTTCTTTTGTGTAGAAACTCTTTTTTTCTCTTTACAAAACTTTTTGAAATAAGAGAAATAATTTTGATTTATTTTAAGAAAGTTTAGAGGATCTTAGAAATTAAGCAGACCTAAAATTATGAATTCTTAAATCGAGTCAAAATAATAGATCTTGATTAAATTTTAGGATAAGAAAGTAAGATTGGAAAGATAATTTGATCTCGAATTTTTTGTCTTAGATATATGCACTTCACACTTACACAATTTTTTAGGATTGAAACAAAGACTGAAAATGTCATAAAAATATATATACAAAATGATGATAATAAAAACTACTTATTGAAGCTAGGTAGTTATGCCTTAAGAAGCATGATTATTCACGCCTAAAATGGTGGATAAAAATAAAATATTCTCTTATAGTTTTGTGGTCTTGTTTACTCGATTCCTTAAGTCTGAGGGATGTTTTCTCATCTGGTTTCTTAAAACTTGGGAGTAACTGACTAAAGGTTCACTATCCGGATAAGCTAGAAAGCCTAAGAAAACTAAAGGAAAAAAGAAAAAATTTGATATAAATAAATGGTATGAAAGTTGAGTTGATATCTCAAAAATCTTCATAGTTCACAAAGTGCATATTTTCTAAGAGTTTTATGAAAGATCAAAGAATCGATTCAATTTCAAATTTTTACGTTTAATTTATAATAAGATTTTGCATTTAGACTTAGTTTAAGGAAGAATAATTTCTGATTAATTTATGACCTCGGATCACCTAAATTTTTGTAGAAATATTTCAACAATTTTCTTTATTTCAAAATGCATTTTCAGAATACTAACATTTGATTTCTTTCTTTATGAATTTTGTGGGTGTAATCTGCTGAAAACCCTTAAGAGTCAAAACTCCTCCTCCAGAGAAAACTTAGGGGTTTAATAGCTTATTGCACATGCTCAGTGCAATCGCGTTACCTGTGAAAGTGGTGTAATAATTTTCTTAGTTAGTTTTTCTATTTTTGCTTGGGACGAGCAAAAGATAAGTATGGGGGTGTGATTAGTCTCTAAAATTTCATATTTCATACCACATTTTTCACATTTATTCAATATTAAATTTTGTTAGTAACACCTCTCTTGTATGTTTCTAGGTCCATGGCATGAAATGAAGAAGAAGCCCAAAAATTCCATTTATTTGGTGATTTTTGGAGCCTAAATATAGCCATTGACTTTGAAAAGCCTATATGTCAAATTTGGGAGCAGATTCAGACAAAGAGACAGGAGGTATAAGGAGTGGTGTGCAGGAGGAGGCTGCACACCCTGGCGCGACGCGCACAGCCCTAGAAGGGCCACGAAAACGCGACAAAAACCGCATTTTCACGGCCTTCTGGTGGGGCCACGTGTCGAGTTTCGACTCGTAGCCCCGTGATGCTTCCCTGGTGCCCTCTTAGCTTATAAATATCTCAGATTTTTTTAGAACATAGGGGAGAAGAGTTTTTAGGGGTAGTTTCTCCCATTTTGTATATTTTAGTATAGTTTTCTTTTTTTCTTTTATTTTTTATTTTCTTTCTAGATCATGTAATAGGAAGAGAGATATGCATAGGATAAAGGTTAGGGTTCTTGTAATGAAAGATGACATTCTATAAAAGGTTCTCTTCTTATCTCTATTAGTTTTCTTCTCTCCACCTCTTTACATGCTTAGCTTTTTTTCTCATGGCAACTAACTACTAACAACTAACTTGCTAACTCCTTACTTGATAATTCACATGAATCTAATAGCCTCTACTTGGCCTTGCTCTTACAAGAGCCATTGATAGCTCATGATGATGGATTCTAATGCTCTAACATCTAATTCTCTAACATGTTACTATTACTTTATTCCATGCTTGCTCTAGTTTGTTTTGATTGTTTAAGTATAGTTTGCACTTGTTTATCTGAGTTTGAATGTGATGAGTGATCTTATGGGTTATGCCTTGTAAAGCTCTTGAATCAAGGACTTGAGATGGCCAATGATATATGTGTGAAAACTATCACTAAGAGGTTAGCTATTGGTGGAGCCATTAGTAGTTAGTAGCCATGGGTTTTCTTTTCTTTTAGCTTTGTTTTAAAAATAAATACAAAAATCACAAATACCTTCTTTTCAATGTTTCTATTTTTGTTTTCACCGTACTCTATTCTTCTCATTCTTTGTTTCTTTTCTTTTGATTCTCTATAACATTGAAGAATACTTAACACACACTTGAATCGATCAGTATTCTATCGCTTCTCATCCCTGTTGATTCGACCCGTTTAGTCACCATACTATAACGGAAGTATCGAGGAAGCTAAAGCGCACACACTTTTCAAAATGACACTTTTTCATGCACGGTTTTCCTCCAAACAACGAGTAATGCGATCTGAGAGTGCGTCGCAATGAGGGCCAAACGGGCAACCATCTTCGTCAATCTAGATCGGGCCAGCCAGCTTGGTTTTCCTCCTAGATTGGTTAGAGGATGATGCTGCCATTTAGAAGACCTGTGTTTTACAATTATAGACTCAGATATAAAGTTTGCCAATAGTACAATAGATATATATAAGTCAAAACACAGAAAATGAAATACACAACACATAAAGTTAAACAGTCATACAATACATGCAACTAGCTCATCTCCAGAAATAAAGTACATATATGCAACTAGATCATCTCCATACATAAAGTAAGAGCAGTCATGCATTAATCAGAATATTTTGTGAATTGTTACTCTTCCATAGGGTCAACACAGTCAGTAGAAGTAGACGCCACATTAGGATCACTTCAGATGGGTATTACCTCCAAGCATTCACCTTCGGTACTTAAATCGAATGTATCTCTTGGTTTTGTGATAATAGGCACCACCCAAGGCTTATCCAATGGATCCGGCACGAAGAATGCTTGCAATACAAAAGAGGGTAGAATGAATATTTGGCCTTGTAAAGTCAAGAAGTATGAAGCCATGTTCGTCTGTTTTGTTCTTGTTGTTTGTTTTCCATTATGTTTGCAAAGGGGGAAAACTTACAAAAAAGAGTTTGAGGAGCTAAATTACAAGTATTCTTAAAAAGATTACAAGTAGATCTCCTCAGAGATTCTGGAGAAGTGTGCCGATAGGAGTCTGGTCAGCGCGCGACCACTTTGTCCCTTTGACGATGCGAGCAATGAGATTCCCTTCTCGCCTGGTTCGGGGAATCAGAGAACAGAAGGTTGGTAGAGCCCTCTTGCTGCTTCTCAAAATCGCCTTCAATAAGGAATTCCTTCTCGCTTGGTTCCGGAGATTCCTTGAGAAGAAGGACGACGTTAGGGTATCAACACCCTGATTAGAGAAAGCAATTCTCTAAAAGGTCTCTGAATTCGAGAGCACACGGTGCGTTATGAAGAAGCCTCTGCTTGTGGAGTCCTCTTGTATATCTTCCTCCTTGTACCCCTGGTGGGCTATTTGAAAATACACCTAGAGGGGGGGTGAATAGGTGTAAATGCTAATCTAAAATACAAATGCAAAACTAAGTGCGCTAAAAACGGAAGCTAATGCAAATGTTGCACAAACTAATACAATACAACAAGTGTAGCCGAATTCCCCTTGCGAGGCTCTGGACTAACTCCCCTTGATTCCCCTTGAAATGGGTTGAGGCGCTATGTGAAGCTCTTGTTGGATGAGTATAAGTAAGGCACACACACACAAGCAATCCAAGCAATGTGCCCACACAATCAAGCCAAGCAATCAAGGATAGAGCAATATGAAATAATGCAAGGCAACACAAGCAATATGATATGGCAATATGAATTATGCTCAACACAAGCAAATATGATATGATGATATGAAGTATGATGCTTTGCACAAATAAATGAGAGAGAGTTAGAGAGACAATGGATCAATCGCAAAGACCAAGATATGTTTCGAGGTTCGAGCACCTTGCTCTACATCCCCGCCTACACCACCGTGTAGGATTTCCAATCCACTATCTCCCACCGAGGGAACCTCTACCGAAGAGGATTTGTTACAACACTAGGAGTACCAAACTCCTCTCTCAAACAACAACCTCCACCGAGGCCAACAACCAACCAATAACCACCTCTACCGAAGAAGCTCACAACCAACACAATCACCTCTACCTAAGAGGGATCCAAACCAATACCACTCCGATCACCTCTACCGAAGAGGGATTCACAAAAGTAAGGAGGGTTTACAATAAGTGGTTACAAAGACCACAAACACAATCTTTCTTTCTTTTCTCTTTTCTTTTTCCACAAAAACAAGATCCTAATAGATTAGGATAGGTGATAGCTCAAGTGTGGAAAACTAGGTGTTTGGAAAACAAGCAACAAAGAAAAAACACTTGGGAAAATCCTTGCAAAAGATATAGAGTGAAAACCAAGACAAATCTCCCAAATTCCTATTTTCTTTGATTTTTTCAAAAACCTAAAACAATAAAGATTAAGTCTTTTTAGCACAAAAACTATTTTAAAAACTTGTTTAAACACTAGAAAAACACAGAATTTTTTCTCCTTGAAAACCTTAGCCAAAATCCCAAAGAGATGGGGTTTATATAGGCCAAAACAGAAACTAGCCGTTAGAGCTGAGCTGGCAGCTCTGACAGGCAACGGTCGACCGGCCGGTCGACCGTCCAACGGTCATATTTTGACCCGTTGGAGCTACCGGTCGACCGCCCGGTCGACCCAAACTAACAGAGAGCAGAACTCTCTACAGCGGTCGACCGTCCGGTCGACCCAAGCAAAAACAGAGAGCAGAGCTCTCGGCCCGGTCGACCGGTACGGTCGACCGTCCCAAGTCTGCCAAACGTGCACAGATCTGTGCACGTCCGGTCGACCGGCCCGGTCGATCGGACTTCAGCCAAGTCGACTAATCAGGTTAGTAGTCGACTGGTTGAAGCCTGAAACAGATTTATGGGTCAGAAAAACAGTTAGAAATATTTTCTAGAAATCTTTTAACACTTCAAAAATTCTATAAAACTTGTTTTATCTTTTTGTATTGAAACATAAACAAGTGATAAAAATTTCAAGACATATATCAACATATCAATTCATTTTTGTGTCTTGCCAATTTTATCAAAAACCAAAACTTGTATTTTTATCAAACTTGGTTTTTCAACACATGAATAGGGATATCAAAATAAGTTTGTTTAGCACGTTTAAACCATGTATATATATCTAGAACATATCTAATATACATAGAAGTAAAGTAAACTTGTTTTGATCTACTATTCATGAAAACCAAAATCCAAATCATGAAATGTGTGTGTATGTGTACTTGAGCATATCATACTATTCTAATCTTTACAAATGGATCTAAACACACTATCTAAACTAGGATACCTAAGTCTTTGAGTCATCAAGAAGACTTGCTCCCAAACGCGATCCACCGAGTGCAAAGGTATGATCTTTAAGCTTTGGCACCGGAATCACCATGATAAGCTTCCAAACACCTCTTGTTGAAGCTATCACCAAACTAATATCTTGGTTAATGATCTGAAACTTAAACAATATAAGATTATTAGTAAACATAACTACATGAGTTAATCATCATCAAAACTAGGGTGGAAGGCCTTTGGGCCAACAATCTCCCCCTTTTTGATGATGACAAAACTCATGGAGTTATATATGCATGGATTAAAGTAAAGCTTCAAAGAAGCTCCCCCTTAACTCATGCATAGCCAAATAAACATAATAATATGCAATGAAGGCTCTTAAAAACATGAATGCACAAATATGCATAAACAATAAAGGTTCTAGATACCAATGAAATATTTAAAGCAAAGCATGCTCTAGATACCAATTAACAAATAAACATTTTCTAGATGCTCTAGATACCAATAAACATACATTAAACTATATTAAACTTAATATATGCAAAAAAACATAACTATGCATATATATAAAACTCACAAATAATTCTCCCCCTTTTTGTCAATCATCAACAAAGGGGTAAACATTCAAAAACTATAAATAAAATGAGGGGTAAAAATTTTTCTCCCCCTTTTTGTGTCAATCAAAACAATGCAAACAATGGTCTCCCCCTTTTTGTCTAAAACAAAAACAAAGTCAATAAGGGGTGACTACAAACATGATATCAATTAAAAATATGTCAATGAAGCATCTTGATACCAAATGAAGATAAACAAAGATTAATAAATGTTATATGCTATATACATTCATGAAGAGGAAGACGCTAAGTTAGCTTCCCTACACATATGAGTTACATGAAGAAAGGAAGACACGCCCTAATTCACATAACACAAAATATGTAATGCATAAAAGGAGATGTGAAGCTCCCCCTACACACGTGTACCACATAAGGAAGAGTTGTCAAGCTCTTCAATACAAGATACACTCAACATGAATTTATACACATATAGGCAATGTAAAATAAATATGTTTTTCTTAAACAAAATTTTGAGATACCAATTTAAAACATTTAACATAAACATCTTGATATCATTAAGAGAAATGTGTTCTTTTAAACATATGATACCAATTTGAAACTATATTTTAACACAAAGCAAGGGAGTGGAAATCAAATACCAATTGAAAGACAACATCAAATTTTCTCCCCCTTTATGAAATACCAACTAAACATATGCATAAGCTTGTTAAGATAGCAATTGAAAACAAATCAAACAATAGAAATTTTTTCAAGCTTAGCATAAACAAGTATATATACGTATGAAAATTAGATACCAATTGACATTGATATTCTTGAAAGAGTAAGCATACATATACAAACCATATATGAGTATACAAAAAGATCAAAATTGATACCAATTGAATGTGTTCAATGATACCAATTGAAAGAATAGGGTCAAGTGTATATCTCATATTATAACGAAGAATATGAACTAGTTAAAATGAAAAGTTTTGTTAACTAGTACGAAATCCTTCAAGCAAGGAATAAATACAAATCATTTTTCATAAAAATGAAATCCACATGATAATCAACACTCTAATCCAATTAAGCATAAAAATGTCTCATGAAAACAAAACATGAGCAAATAATAAATGTGAGTGTACAAGTCAAGTATGGAGATCACAATCATGAAAATTTGTTCAACTAAGTTCAATTATTCCTTTAAACAAGAAAACAAAAAAATTAATATTATTTAATCTTCAAGGCATATGTATGTCTAATACAAACCAAAGTATACATACATATCCAAGATACAAACGAGTCCACAAGGATATATGCATGAAGGCACGTGGCTCAAAAGGATATTCATGTATATCTAATGGTTTGGACAAGGTAAACATATACATGAAGTTTAAATACCAATTCAAAGAAAACATGAAAAGCATGAAAAATATGAAAATTTAGCTTTTCATTAAAACAATTTGATACCAATTCTTTTCAAGGTATATGTATGATTTGTCAACACAAGAAGTATACATACATATCCCTTAAACACACTTTGAGTCCATAATAGATATTTGCATGAAAGGCAAATGACTCAAGGAGTATACATGTATATCTTCAAGTTTGGCAAAATACACATATACATGAAATGAAAACTCATAATCATAAAAACAAATACCAATAATGGAATACAAGTTTAAAATGTATGAATCATCAAAACTAGACTATACTAGCACATCTAATGGGAACAAACAAGCATTCAATCCCAAACATATATAGATTTGTTTGTAGCCCATCATATGTACAAATATAAATCCTAGTCTTAATGAAAACTAACATCTAAACATATATTCAAAACATGAAGTATCAAAACAAACACGAATGTTATTTTGCTATATAAAACAAGCAAAGATTCATCAAAAATTCTTTTATCAAACTTCTAGGTATATGTATGATTCATCCAAATTTAACAATATACATACATATCCCAACCGTAAACGAGTCTATTAAAAGTATTTGCATGAAGGCAAAAGACTCATAGGTATACATGTATATTTATTAGGTTTGAATTCAAAATACATATACATGAAGTAAAAACATGAAAATAGGCATAGCAAGTATAAATGAAGGAATCATCAAAACTAGCTTATACATGTGCATATAGTGGGTACAAATGAGCATGAAGTGCAAACATATAAAAGTCAATTTGTTCTCACTATGTGTACATGCATACATGCAAGTTTTGATAAAATCTACATCTAAACTAGTTTATACCACATAAAGTATAAAACAACAAAAAATCATCATGAGAAAACTAAAACATGATTACTATGTAAATTCACATGTATTAGGTTCATGATGTACATTATAGCTAAACAAAAGGTGAGAACACTAAATATGGGTTCATATAAGCAAGTGTCTCTCAAATACTATACATGTATGTCAAGGATCTAATAACCATGGAATGAACATACTAATCCATAGACATCAAAAACATGCTATAAACATGAATATTGAAAGCATGTAAACAATAAATGAGGAGTTAGGATAGTTACCAAAATCGAAGAAGCAACTTTCCTTGTCTCCAAAACGTGGTGGTCCTCTCCACCAAATCTTCCCTTGAAAGTGATGCATCCAATTGATTTCCATGAAGCTCGGAACGCATCCACTCCAAGGTGTCATCACTCTCACGTCATGTGAGAGCCCACACCTACATCAAAAATAATAGGAGGGGTGGACTTTGGTACCCATATCTTCTTGGGTCCATGGGGGTTAGTCTCTTCTCTAACCCAAATAAACTTCTTTGCTAAATTCTCAACATGTAAACGATCATAGCAAAATTTAGCAAGATGGCCTTTTCGGCCACAATGTGTACATGTGTACACATGAGCATACATGTGTGATGGTGTCCGTGTGGAGCATGTGTATGCCGTGGAGGGTGTGCATGCATAAAAGTTGGAATTTGTTTCTTACGAACCAAGGTTTCCAAGCGAGTGTGGTTCATGGCACATTGGCTCATAGTGGAGCCCAAACAATCTACTCTCTTCTTTAACATACAAATATCATCATTAATCCTAGAAGAAGAGGTACATGCATTAGGTAGACTAGATGAAGCTACACTAGCATGGCAAACATGTGCATCAATTTTATTTTGTAAAACAACATTTTTCTTTAAACACATTTCTAAATCTTTAGAAATTGAAGCAATCTTAATTTTCAAAGAATCATTTTCTTTTAAAACAAAATCAACTTTTGAAGACAAATTTCATTTTTCTTCAAAATAGCATGGCAATCATTTTTAGACTTCAAAAAGTTATTTTCTTTAAGTGCAAGATCAAGTTGAGATTTTAATGAATCCCTCTCATTAGCAATCTCCTCTTTCTCTTGCAAAACACAATCAAGTCTAGAATGCAAACTCTTATTTTCTTTTTCAATTTCTAGACTTTTCTTTTTCAAAATCTTATAATTTTCAATTAATTTTTCACAAACAATAGAAAGTTCTTCATTTAAAGCATGGGCATCAAAATTGTCACATGAAGAACTAGAGCAATCATCACTATCTAAGTGGGGTTCCGAATGTACCTCAAGGGAGTCATTCCCTTAGACCATGAAGCATTGTGAATCGGATTCTCCACTAGATTCCTCCGGTTGGTTTGGCACTTGAAGCTCGGAGGTGGTGGTGGTTGTTGTTAACTTGTTCCACACTGCAAAAGCGGAATCAAGGTTAGAAACACGTAAAAGATAATCTTTAGATAAAGTGCTTCTAATGGCCTCTAGGGCTTGTGCATTGGCCCCTATATGAATGCGATTTCCAAGATAGCATTTCTTGGTAGCCGCAAGGAATACATGTAAACCTAGGGTTTAGAGCTATATGGACATCCTAGTCTTCCAAACAAGAATGTTGGAAGCATCATACATTGGTGGGGTCATGAAGTCCATGGTAAACTATATGAGTGTGCTAAAAAAACAAATGCAAACAATAGATTAGCAAACAAATGGATCTCACTCCTAGGATGTTAAGCCTAAGTATCAGGAGCACCCGCTCTGATACCAATTGAAAATACACCTAGAGGGGGGGTGAATAGGTGTAAATGCTAATCTAAAATACAAATGCAAAACTAAGTGCGCTAAAAACGGAAGCTAATGCAAATGTTGCACAAACTAATACAATACAACAAGTGTAGCCGAATTCCCCTTGCGAGGCTCTGGACTAACTCCCCTTGATTCCCCTTGAAATGGGTTGAGGCGCTATGTGAAGCTCTTGTTGGATGAGTATAAGTAAGGCACACACACACAAGCAATCCAAGCAATGTGCCCACACAATCAAGCCAAGCAATCAAGGATATAGCAATATGAAATAATGCAAGGCAACACAAGCAATATGATATGGCAATATGAATTATGCTCAACACAAGCAAATATGATATGATGATATGAAGTATGATGCTTTGCACAAATAAATGAGAGAGAGTTAGAGAGACAATGGATCAATCGCAAAGACCAAGATATGTTTCGAGGTTCGAGCACCTTGCTCTACATCCCCACCTACACCACCGTGTAGGATTTCCAATCCACTATCTCCCACCGAGGGAACCTCTACCGAAGAGGATTTGTTACAACACTAGGAGTACCAAACTCCTCTCTCAAACAACAACCTCCACCGAGGCCAACAACCAACCAACAACCACCTCTACCGAAGAGGCTCACAACCAACACAATCACCTCTACCTAAGAGGGATCCAAACCAATACCACTCGATCACCTCTACCGAAGAGGGATTCACAAAAGCAAGGAGGGTTTACAATAAGTGGTTACAAAGACCACAAACACAATCTTTCTTTCTTTTCTCTTTTCTTTTTCCACAAAAACAAGATCCTAATAGATTATGATAGGTGATAGCTCAAGTGTGGAAAACTAGGTGTTTGGAAAACAAGCAACAAAGAAAAACACTTGGGAAAATCCTTGCAAAAGATATAGAGTGAAAACCAAGACAAATCTCCCAAATTCCTATTTTCTTTAATTTTTTCAAACACCTAAAACAATAAAGATTAAGTCTTTTTAGCACAAAAACTATTTTGAAAACTTGTTTAAACACTAGAGAAACACAGAAATTTTTCTCCTTGAAAACCTTAGCCAAAATCCCAAAGAGATGGGGTTTATATAGGCCAAAACAGAAACTAGCCGTTAGAGCTGAGCTGGCAGCTCTGACAGGCAACGGTCGACCGGCCGGTTGACCATCCAACGGTCATATTTTGACCCGTTGGAGCTACCGGTCGACCGCCCGGTCGACCCAAACTAACAGAGAGCAGAACTCTCTGCAGCGGTCGACCGTCCGGTCGACCCAAGCAAAAACAGAGAGCAGAGCTCTCGGCCCGGTCGACCGGTACGGTCGACCGTCCCAAGTCTGCCAAACGTGCACAGATCTGTGCACGTCCGGTCGACCGGCCCGGTCGACCGGACTTCAGCCAAGTCGACTAATCAGGTTAGTAGTCGACTGGTTGAAGCCTGGAACAGATTTATGGGTCAGAAAAACAGTTAGAAATATTTTCTAGAAATCTTTTAACACTTCAAAAATTCTATAAAACTTGTTTTATCTTTTTGTATTGAAACATAAACAAGTGATAAAAATTTCAAGACATATATCAACATATCAATTCATTTTTGTGTCTTGCCAATTTTATCAAAAACCAAAACTTGTATTTTTATCAAACTTGGTTTTTCAACACATGAATAGGGATATCAAAATAAGTTTGTTTAGCACGTTTAAACCATGTATGTATATCTAGAACATATCTAATATACATAGAAGTAAAGTAAACTTGTTTTGATCTACTATTCATGAAAACCAAAATCCAAATCATGAAATGTGTGTGTATGTGTACTTGAGCATATCATACTATTCTAATCTTTACAAATGGATCTAAACACACTATCTAAATTAGGATACCTAAGTCTTTGAGTCATCAAGAAGACTTGCTCCCAAACGCGATCCACCGAGTGCAAAGGTATGATCTTTAAGCTTTGGCACCGGAATCACCATGATAAGCTTCCAAACACCTCTTGTTGAAGCTATCACCAAACTAATATCTTGGTTAATGATCTGAAACTTAAACAATACAAGATTATTAGTAAACATAACTACATGAGTTAATCATCATCAAAACTAGGGTGGAAGGCCAGGCTTCAACAAAAATGGTGTTGGCGGCGATAGGTTTTTATTGCCAGGCTTCAACAAAAATGGCCTGGCAATATCTGCCATTTTTTATGGAGAATAATGACCGTGTCCTTGCGGCACCACTGATTATGGCCTTGTGCAGGAGGAAGGCCTTCTTTGTCCAGTCGGTTCGACTTAGAAGCGGATAAAACCACTTGTATGCCTTTTGCGCAAATGACCTTGTTAAGCAACTGGGTGTGTTGTATGAAACACAACTTTGATGTAATATCAATGTACTCTTCCTTTTAAATCAATGAAAGTTCATCTCTTGATTATCAGATCTTTGCTTGCTTTCATTGAAAATTTGGCTATAGCGGAGCTAAACTGTATGCGGAGTTAAGGACATAGTCCCTTCTTTAAATGAACTTCGCGAAACTGGCATGTCCCGCGAACAGCGCCTTTTTAGGGGGCTAAGATAAGCCTTCCGGTGAAGTCCCTGAAGGATTGCGCGAAGCCTGCATTTTAAGCCAGGGCGAAGTTAACCCTTAGTGGGATCGAAGCAGCGCTTCTCGGGGAGGCGCTTCGGGTGCCGTTTCGAATTAATTCGAAACAGCGGCGTACGCCCTTTTCGAGGCCTCGTTTCAGGCGCTGATTAGCCTATAAAAGCCCGATCGGGCTGAACAGGAAAAGATCTCCTTTTTCAGAGAAATTTCTTGACTTTCCCTCTTCCTCTTCCTTCTTCATTCAGAGAGCTTTGAGGACTCTTGTAGCTCTTCAATGGCGCCCAAAAGACGAGCGGGGAAAGAAGTGGCGACTTCTGCAACGGAGGGTCCTCCTCCTCCTTCGGTCATCGAGCGACCAATCGCCGGTAAGAGACTTTCTCTCCTAATTAGAGACTGTGGTCTTTCTCTTTTAAAGCCAGTATTTGGCTTATCAGGACGACGGAATATGGTTTGTTCTCGTTAGGGAACTCGTTTCCCTGAATTTCCCTATCTTCCTTGTACAGGGAATTAAGAACTGAATAGTTCTTCTTTAGGCTTTCGTACGAAGCCATTACTTGGGCTGTCTTCATCCTGTTTGAGGAACAGGACTCGGGTCTGTCCCTTCAGTCATGGCCACGAAGGATGACTCTTGACCAAAACACCCTCTTGATGACGTCAGCCCTTAGGGCTATACCACTTCTCGCTTAAGCGAAATTGGTACTTAGACGTTTTCTGCAAAATGCAGATTTGTCTGCGAGATCAAGCTTTGTCGAGGCTGTCGCCTTACTGGCCTTGCTCACGGGGCGAGGCTATTCCTTAGCGAATCTTATATCTCCATGTCCGCTTGACTGATGAACTAATCATAGTTCTCTTTTCTTTCTTGCAGTGCCTTACACCCCTGGTCCCTTGAATAGTCTATTTGGGATGACCAGCCGAGTGGATGGCAGCATCAGCCTTCAATTCTATGGCCAGGCTTCTCTCTTTAGTGAGCGGAGTTCCGTCGTCCGGGACACGCTTATCCATGGTGGTGATCCGCTCACCATGAGGAGTATTCTAACCACTGCTCCTCTCGAAGACATCGACCGTCGGACTTATAAAAAGCCCAATTTCATGTTCGGAGATGCCGCGTCTGATCCTAATCGCCAATTGCAGGCAGGCGAGGGACAGTGGATCTTCGAGTTGGATGGCGAGAAGTTTTATCTTCCGTCTAACAAGCGGCACTTTCCTTTGTCTTTTTTTGAGTGTGTAACTCAGGCTCGGAAGATGGTGTGGGGCGTGAGCCGAAGTGTCGAGTCCGTCCACATCGGGAGATTAAAATCTCAGTCTCCTGGTTTTTTAAGGGCGGGCCCTCCTCACAACATAATAGGCCTATATCCTGGAAATGTGTCGCGGGAGCTTCCGGTAGGAGAGAATCCGGCTATGGCGCAGACTTTTGGCACCCAGTTCTGCGCAGTTGACGGGAACTATCCTGCCACTGACTTCAGGACTCCTGGTTGGGTTCACCCCCCAAAGACATGGTGGGCGGACCTAACCAACTATATCCTCGCTCACTTCGAGGAGGACTTGGAGAGGTTGAATCTCTATGAGGCCGTAAGGGCAACCTGCTACGGCATTGATATGAAGGTGGCGTGCTTCTACGCCATCCTTGAGTTGTATTGCCCAGCTTCGGGGACCTTCTTCACCCCGGTTGGCGAGTTGGACATGACCTTACACGAGATGAGGGAAATCTCTGCCCTGCCCTTCGGGTCTCTCCCGTATGAAGAGTACTTTCCATGCGAGACAGAGTTGGCTCTTCTGGAGAAGCAGGAGCCTGCTTTATTTGAGACTTATCGGGAGTTAATGTGCCATTTGCACATTTGTTCTAGCATCCATGGTGGCAGCAAGGGTAGCTCGAAGAGCTTGAAAAACTGGGCGAGTTACCTATTCCCAGATATGAAGAATGCTCCTGAGGCAGCTCATTGTGGAGTCGCAGATGGCGACATTTTTGAACGGATGGAGGTATGCCTCCAAAGGGATATTGTCATAACAGAAGACGATGGTCCCTATAAGAAGGGTGATGTCCTTCGGAGCTTTCACCATCAGGCTTGTCAGCCGATGTCCCGGAAGGCACTGTTGGCCGGTTTCTTAACCGTCTGGTTGAAGAAATGCGTAGTGCCATCCTCCTCGGGTGACATCATCCACCCGAATGTTTTGCTGCCTGCCGTTCGCTTGGTCCATGGCCACAGTCTGGGTCTCCTTCCGGCCATGGTGTGCTGTATTCAAAGAGGCCTTCGCGCATTAACGGAGGCTTTCTGCAGGCCACCGGCGACGAGGCGTGGGAAGAGTGCCATCCTACCTTGTGATGGACCTAATCCTAGGGTGGGCCTGCCATACACTTACTTAATGGCGTGGTTTGCCTTACACTGCCCTTCTTTGATTGAAGCTGGAGAGGACCCTCCGCAAGGTGTTCGAATGGCTCTTCTCTGTCGATTCGAAGGATGTTCCTGGCTGAAGACCTACGTGGCCGAGGCCCGCAAGTTAGTGCGTCGTCATGACGCTTACAACTTATTCCGCTGTTTTCCTCGCATTCGGGGCGCAGGGTACGACGAGGAATTCCGAGATGCGGAGTCAGGACGGTCTCCTATGAGTCGGGGGGTTTTTGAGTGGCTGGTCAGTACCCGACCCTCACATTTATTGTATAGAAGCGGGGATGTCTGCTATTTAGAACCTTACATCCCAAGCTGGTTTGCTCGACAGTTCGGGTACGACCAGCTGTATGTGGGCAACCCCAATCTCGATTTAACCTTCATGGGGAGTCTCATCGATGGGGCCCGTGCCTGGCGATTCTTTACTGCGGGCGGCACTGGGGCGTGTCTGCGCACGCCGTTGAAGGATCCCAACCTTCTGACGACCCTGTGCTTTTGCCAATGGTATGCGGCTTCTAACTCCACACCTCCTGGATTCAATGCCAACCGCTCAGGTGTGAAGTTAATCTCTCATCGACTGAAGCGAAAGGCTTCTGAGAGAAAGGAAGGCAAACGGGTTCGTGTCCCTGGCTTGGAGGAGTTCATCGCTGTAGATGATAGCGAGGCTTCTGATGCAGGGAGTCCTCGCTTCGAGGCGGGGATGGGAGCTGATACTCATGCGGCTGGCTCCGGTGTGGTGGGGACATCTTCCCCACGACGTACGGGAGAAGTGGAAGAAGAGGATTCTGACGTCCACTTCAAGAGAAAGCGGGCAGGTAGCTCTCGTAGGAAATCATTGGCGAAGAAGCCTCGTCGCCAAGCTCCTACGATTGTCGTAGAGGGTTATCCCTCTATGGCGATTCCTCCTGCTGACCCATTAGCAGCTGAACCGTCGGTTGCTGAACCGACTAGTGGTGAATTCGCTCCAGGTCTGGGTAAGATTAACCTTGTCCATATAATACGCCTTTTTGTGCGTTCCCATTGACTTATTATCAATCCTTTTTGATTGTAGGAGCTGAGGCAGCTGGAGAATAAGGGTAACATTATGATCCCCTATTCACTTATGGAGCTGAAGCAGGTTCCTGTGCCCTTCCGGAGGAGTCCGGAGGTGATGTGGCCGACATCGGTCCCTCGGGCGCTGGGACTTCTAAAGGAAGTCCTGAGGCATCGAGCTCTATTGGGTGGTCCACAGGATACTCGGCAAGCGAAAGCGAGCCGGCTGTTCGTGCTGATTCTGGCAAAAATTTTCCGATGGATCCCCTAGAGACTGATGCGGCTGATGAGATGTTTGAGGCAACATCATCCTATGGTATCGTCGCAACCTCTTGGTTTCTCCTGCATGTAGTATTCCGACTGACCGCAGTCTTGTTATAAGTGTTCGGCCTCAAAATGCATCAGCTTCAAGAGAGCCGGGAGATCCCCCCGAAGAGCCAAGGGGTGACACGAGCGCTTCGACCGCGGCGGATGCTGCTATGTTGGACGCGCTGTATGGCGACCTGCCTTCTTATCGGTCCAAGTCGGCCGAAAGGCCAGAAGTTACGGAGGCGGCAGTCCCGGAGGTGTCCTCACTCCCAACTGTATTAACGAGTGGGGTGCCGACAATTTTGCCAAGTACGGAGCTGAGGGTGATCACAAGCCCTACTTCTCCAACCCTGGTGGTTGAGCCTGCTGCTCAGGAGGTGGTTGCTAGTCCTTCTTCCGCGATGGCTGGCGCTCTGGTTTCGATGAGGACTCCGCCGAGATCGCCCTCGGCTTGTCCGGCTGCTGTCAGTGCCCCCGCTGCTTCTTCTGCGACGGCGTCGACCAGGCTGGTGGACTATTCTGAGGTTGCCTCTTTACCGGAAGTGGCTGAGGTCGAGAACGATTACATCGGTGACCTGGTCGATAACTTTTATAAAGGCTTAGGGCGGACTATCGACCTGGTTCTGAAGGGCTCGACTATGCCATTCTCAAGGTTAAAGGGGGTCCTCTCCCGTGATATTGAGAGTATTCGGGACTTTGAGGGATATCACCAGGCCACTGCTTTGGAGCTCTTGGTGGATGAATTTGAGAAGGATGCGGAGGAATGGCGCCGCCTCTACCGTTCGGACCCGGAGTCTTTAGTTGATGACCAGCTCGCACTTTTCATTGCTCAAAAGTACGAGACTCGGCTTGCCGCTCAGGAGGCTGCTAAGGCTATCTCTTCTGACTTGAAATCCTTGGAGATAAGGCAAGCGGAGGTTGGAAGTGCAATTGACGCCTCCACTAGTGCTCTCCTCGGCGCTGAGGATAAGATTGCGAAGGCTGAGAAAATGATCAGGAAAGCAAATCTCCTCTTATCCAAGGCCATACCGGTGCGTCTTGAGGAAACTGCGCGGCTTGAAGAGCTCAAAGCTCAGAGTGAGGAGCTTGCGCGGCAGGGGTTGTCACAGAGGACAACTTTGGTGGAGGCCGAAGCTCGTCTGGATGAAGCAGAAGATTTCAATGAGGCTGAGCTGAGGTCACAAGCGCTTGCCCAGGCTGCTGATGACAGGAAGACGAGGCTAAACACCCTCGGAGAGCGGCTCAGATCGTACAATGTGCGCTTGTAGCTCCATGTACTTTATCCTCTTGAGCTGAATGAAAATTCTTTTTTTTTCTTTTGTCGAATCTTCAATCTTGTTCTTCTTTTTGGATTGCGATTCCGAATTGTAGTGCAATTCCTTGAGAACATAATTCTTGTTGGGTTGGATAATGAGGCTTGGCTATCTTTTGTAGATGTCAGCAAGTATCGGGATTGAGACTTGGCTGTCTGCTGGTTCAGAGGTCGCAATGACGTAACCGATTGAGACGCCACCAAGCTTCAAAATTTGGTGAAACTTGGCTATCTGCCAGTTCAGAGGTCGCAATGACATAATTGGTTGAGAAGCCACCAAGCTTCAAAAATTGGTGATACCCGTCTTTTGTAAATGTCGACGAGTATCGAGACCTGTCTTTTGTAAATGTCAACAGGGCTCGGAATTGAGACTTAGCTGTCTGCTGGTTCAGAGGTCGCAATGACATAACCAATTGAGACGCCACCCAGCTCAAAAATATTGGTGATACCCGTCTTTTGTAAATGTCAACGAGTATCGAGACCTGTCTTTTGTAAATGTCAACAGGGCTCGGAATTGAGACTTAGCTGTCTGCTGGTTCAGAGGTCGCAATGACATAACCGATTGAGATGCCACCAAGCTCAAAAATATTGGTGATACCCGTCTTTTGTAAATGTCGACGAGTATCGAGACCTGTCTTTTGTAAATGTCAACAGGGCTCAGAATTGAGACTCGGCTGTCTGCTGGTTCAGAGGTCGCAATGACATAACCGATTGAGACGCCACCCAGCTCAAAAATATTGGTGATACCCGTCTTTTGTAAATGTCAACGAGTATCGAGACCTGTCTTTTGTAAATGTCAACAGGGCTCGGAATTGAGACTTAGCTGTCTGCTGCTTCAGAGGTCGCAATGACATAACCGATTGAGACGCCACCAAGCTCAAAAATATTGGTGATACCCGTCTTTTATAAATGTCAACGAGTATCGAGACCTGTCTTTTGTAAATGTCAACAGGGCTCGAAATTGAGACTCGGCTGTCTGCTGGTTCAGAGGTCGCAATGACATAACCGATTGAGACGCCACCCAGCTCAAAAATATTGGTGATACCCGTCTTTTGTAAATGTCAACGGGTATCGAGACCTGTCTTTTGTAAATGTCAACAGGGCTGGGGATTGAGACTTAGCTGTCTGCTGGTTCAGAGGTCGCAATGACATAACCGATTGAGACGCCACCAAGCTCAAAAATATTAGTGATACTTATCTTTTGTAAATGTCAATAAGTATCGAGTTTGTAGTGGAATTTGGGAGAAGTCTCGTTTTCACGGGGAGAAACGAGGGAATTGCTGTCATAGGTTTAATGTTAACGTAACAGCGGAGTGTATATGTGGTCTTACCATTCTATGGATGAGAATTGGTAAGTGACTTTGGAGGTCTCGTTCTCACGGGGAGGAACGAGGGAATTGCTGTCATAGGTTTAATGTTAACGTAACAGTGGAATGCATTTGTGGTCTTACCATTCTGTGGATGAGAATTGGTAAGTGACTTTGGAGAGGGAATCAAATGGGAACGGGTCCCTTAGGATTTTTAGCAAATCCCCAGCTGTCAACGGGTTTGATATGCCTTTACAACTACCGTTTGAATTGGGCTAGCCATGCTATTCCCCTCAGCATGATGAGTTGTCGAGGACTTATGTTGGGCTTACAGGCCAACATTTTCCTCTATCCTTAACTGTTAAGGATATTAGATTATCGGGTTAATGTCTGCATAACCCTGATTCCCCTTTAGGATAACCGGTGCACGACCAGGTGTCTGTTGGTTTATGGCTGTATGACCTCACTTGGAGGAAGAGAAAGGCTCTCTTTGTGTGTGCTTTGGACACGAAGATCTTGATTAGAGGTGTAGTGTTAACTTGATCAAGAGAAGGATCCTTGATTAAGGATAATACTTCTTTAAGAACTTGCCATTGATCGGCATCATGAGTAGGTTGCCCTCTGCAGTCGTGAGGCGGTATGCTCCGTTTGAATAGACTGTTTCTATTACAAACGGTCCTTCCCATTTAGGCTGAAATTTGCCTTTGGTCTTGTGCGTCATAATCATCGGTCGTCTGACGGCCAAGACCAGGTCTCCTTTCTGGAAGACTCTCTGTTTGACCTTCTTATTGAAGGCTTTTGAGATTCGAGCTTGATATAGCTCGATATGCTGCTGCGCTTGTAGTCGCTTCTCGTCCAAGGCTTCGAGCTCTTGAAGGCGTAGGCGATCATTGTCCTCTGATGTGCACTTGGTGGTCAAAGCAACACGCAACGATGGCATCTGGATTTCCAATGGGAGGACCGCTTCGCACCCATATACCAGGGAAAAAGGCGTATTGCCTGTCGGTGTCCGCACCGTGGTTCGGTAGGCCCAAAAACATTCACCAAGCTTTTCGTCCCAATCTCGCTTGTTCGAGGAGACGAATTTCTTGAGTAGCTTGATAATCGTTTTGTTGAATGCTTCCGCCAAGCCATTAGCAGCAGGATTATAGGCAGTTGAAGCCACATTCTGAATTCAGTATTTATCACAGAACCGATAGAATACTTGGCTTATGAATTGGGGACAGTTGTCGTGGATGATCCGCCTAGGGACACCAAATCGATGGATGACATGGTGTTTGATGAAATTAACCACATTAGAGGTTTTGACTTCACCCAGTGGTATAGCCTCCGCCCATTTTGAAAAGTAGTCGGTTGTTGCTAGGATAAACCGGTGACCTCTTGTCGAAGAAGGGCTGATTGGCCCTACGACGTCTATTCCCCATGCTTCAAACGGCCATGAAGCAACGGTCGGGTGGAGCAGCTCCGAAGGCTGGTGTATGAAGTCCGCATGAATCTGACATGCTTTACACCTTCGTGCATATTGGATGGCATCGGCTATCATAGTTGGCCAATAATATCCAAGCCTATGCAACCTGTCCTTAAGCTTTGGACCTGGCTGATGAGCTCCGCAAATGCCATCGTGTGCTTCTTGGATCGCTTCCTGTGCCTTTGAATTGGAAAGGCAACGGAGAAGGAGACCGTCATATGAACGACGGTAAAGTGTCTTCAGAGTCGGATCGTAGTAGAAACGGAGAGGCCTTCGTCTGACGGACGCCGCTTCTTTAGGATCGTCTGGAAGCAGACCGTGCAAAGCATAGTCGATGAGAGGAGAGCGCCAATCCCTCGGCTCAAGATCCGTGGAGACATTATAGACTTCTCGAGTTCTTAGCATGTGCTTGGAGCATACAAGATGTCGAGTTGCGACTGTGAGGTGATACTCGGTGTCAGCTGGTAAGGCTAGTGTGGTTGCTAATGCAGCAAGAGCATCTGCCTTGGTGTTTTGAGATCGAGACACGTGCCCGATGTAGAAACCTTCAAACTGGTTGGCCAATTCAACGGCCGTGTGATAATAAGGCACCAAGTCCTCATGGCGGACTTCGTATTCGCCTTTAACCTGATTGATGATCAGTTTTGAATCGCCATAAGCTTCGAGGTAGCGTACCCCCATTTCATGAGCGAGCTGGAGACCAATGAGCAGAGCATTGTATTCCGCTACATTGTTGGAGCATGATTCTGTCAGAGAAAATGCTCTGGGCAAGACATGATTCTGTGGGGAGATAAACACAACCCCCACTCCGGCAATAATCTTGTCTTTAGGGCCTATTCGTGATGCTCCATCAAAGAACATCTGCCATACTTCCTCTTCTGAGGTTGCATTAGACTCGAAGACCTCATCAGGGATATCTTCGTGAAGTTTTGAATGCTCCGGAACTGGATGAGCAGCCAAGAACTCTGCAAGGGCCTGGCCTTTAACCGCCTTCTAAGGCGTGAAGATCATGTTGCATTGAGACAATAAAAGTGCCCATTTAGCCAATCTTGAATTCAATGATCCCGACTTCGTCATAAGAAGACGCAATGGGTTTACCCTGGAGATGACATGTATGGTCTGGCCGACCAAATAATGTCGTGTCTTCTGAACAGCGAAGACGAGAGCTAAACACTCTTTCTCGATAGGGTTGTAGCGAGATTCCGCTCCTATGAGAGTTCTGCTCAGATAATAAATGGCCTGCTCGTGGCCATTGTCGTCCTTTTGAGCGAGGAGGGCACCGAGGGAGTAGTCCAGAGCTTTTACATAAAGCAAGAACGGTTTTCCTGATGTAGGGGCCACTAAGACTGGAGGTTTTGTGAGGTACCTCTTGATGTCTTCATAAGCTTCCTGGCAAGCTTGATCCCATACAAAGGAAGCACCCTTTTTCATGAGTCGGGTGAACGGCTGACAGAGGCCTGAGAGATTTGCGATGAATCTCCTAATATAAGCCAGCCTGCCTTGCAGGCCTCTAAGCTCCTTGAGGTTCCTTGGTGGATGCATGCTCTGAATGGCTTTGACTTTGTCTGAGTCAATTGGGAATGATGCTGAGTGCGGACCCCGGATCGACTTGTACCCTTTCAATGCATGTTGAACCGATATATCCGGTGTAGTACAGAGGTCGATCGTGCTTGTTATCTTTGAGAAGCATATCTTCCGCTGTGAAGGTAATAGCGAGGACCTTTGATTGTACATGATAACATTCTGGGCAAGAAGACTGAGCGTCATCGTTAGGGACCTCTGGCATGCATGTCAGAAAGGATTCTGAATTGGCTAGTGCATCCCTGAGTGCTTCTCTTGTCTCTTTTGAGAGACGAAGGAGCTCGTGTATGGTAATACGAGCTGGGATATTAGCCAGCTGGGCCAATATGTCAAAACGAAAGGGCATATCCAACCCTTGGCCAGATGGTTTCTTCAACACGTGGTCGAATCGTACCTCCTTAGGCCTCTCTTTTCCCTTGGTTGGAATTGGAGTGGATGCTGACATTGGTACCGACGTCGTTTATCGTTGTATCTCGTCAGTAGACTTTTCATACTGCCTCAAGTATGATTTTCCGGATCGAGTGCCCATCTGTTGAGGCGCGTCGGCTTGCGCTGCGCAAGCATGCTTTTCTCCTTCGGAATCACTGAGGGAAGCCGATGTAAGATTGCCGTCGTCTGGCAGGATGGAGATTTGCAAGACTTGCCCTTTGAGTTGGGCTGCTTTGGGTCCCGCTGTACGTCTTGGACGAGGTCTGGATGTATCCACATGACTTCTCCTGTCTCCAATGTTAAGGGAACAAGACCCTTATTGTTTTGAGCTGTAGCTGGAAGATGCTTGACTTCCAACCGTGGTGCAGAGATGGAATAAGTCCCGTCAGGAACTGTGATCTTTGGAGCTTTTCCAAACTCGAGGGTCACCATATTGGCAGTAACCTTCTTTTGCTCCGTCTTCAACGTCAGAACTCCGGCATCGACCAGGGCTTGTATCCTGTCCTTGAGGACATAACACTTGTCAGTAGGATGGTGGATCATCCTGTGGTAGAGACAATATTTAGGGTCGTTTGTGCGCCCTATCTCATTGGGACGTCGAGCATCTGGCAGCTTCATTTTGTTCCCTTTGTGGAGCAGATGGAATATCGTGACCACCTGATCGTCTTTGAACGAATACTGCTTTGGAGAGAATTTAGGCTCTTGATTGTTGAAGCCACTCTTCTTGGCCTTCGACTGCATATCTCCAGGTAATTCCACAGACATAGTCTCTTTGCCTTTAGCTTGAGAAGATTGCGGTAGGTCGCTACGCCCTTTGTTGTTCATCCCCCACTTGCCTCTAGGGGCGGATGGTTCGAACTTTTTAGCCGACTTCTCGGCTATCTCTGCCTGTTCGACCAATTCCTTCCAAGTATGGGCTTTGACTGCCCCCATGCGAACTTCCACTTGGTCTAAGAAGTTGTGTCTGCATGTCTGCAAGAGCATGGGTAATGGCATCCCAGCTGGGCACATCAAGGATAAGTTTCTGAACCGTTCAATATAGTCACGGACAGATTCGCCCTTCCTCTGCACAGTGGAGAGGAGCTTATCCATGGTTACTTCGGTATCATCCTCATAGAAACGAGAGAGGAACCAAGTTTCCAGGTCGATCCAGGAGTTGATAGAGCCCGGGGGAAGACTGCGAAACCAGTCAAATGCCACCCCCTTTAAGGTGCTAATGAAAAGCCTAGCCATGATGGCATCATTGCTTATAACATTACCAGTCTGAGACCGGAAATAGTAGATGTGCTGATTCGGCGAGCTCTTTCCATCATAGGTATGCAGCATTGGCGGTTTGAACTTCGGTGGATATGGCACCGAATCCCACTCCAGCGGATAAGGACGGACTGCCCCTACCTTCTTTAATTCATCCCTCTGAGCTAGGGATGCGATTTGAGCCTGGAGGCCCTTAAGGACTTCGACGTCTAGGGAAGAACCCTCCTTGGATTTCTCTGTCTTTGGCTGCTCATTGCTGAAGTGTTCCTCCTCATCGTGATTGCTCCCGGCGTCATTGTTATTCCGGTTATTGAGGAGTTGAGCGAGCATCTGTTGAATATTGTCCAGAGCCTCTTGCTGGGTTCTGGAAGTTTGCTCCTGAGCTTCCAGGCGCCGACGAAGATCGTCGTTGACGTTATCAGCCATATTGACTAATACTCTGTTTGTTCGCACCGAGCTAACTGTCGTCGAAGAGGCATACCCACTATCTTCATCTTCCTCGTCCGATGATTGGAGTGATCTCCTGGGTTCTGGCGAGGCTAGGGCCGTCGAGGAAGAAGGCTGTTCATAATTGTAGGGTATCGCCACCCTGGATCTGGTGTTTCGGAAAACACCTTCCTCATGCACCAAGACTTCGCCTAAGCCTGGGCTGTAGTCTGGATCTGGGGAGCTGTAGGGGGTGTCGTCAGATGTTTGTCTTCCCCTGCGCAGCTCTCGTCCTCTCCTAGTCATGTTGACGGATGCGGAGGGGAGATCTCGCAAGATACTCCTTCTGCGATGCTTCATCGGGGCTTGTACCGATAGTCGATAAAAAACTGACCGTCGTCTTGGAGGCGTGGCGGAGATTGGTCCCAGCCGGCAATGGACCGAGTGGAGTGTCAGCAGTTGACATCCCATTTGTTGACAACAGGGGAAGAGGTTTGTCTATCCGTCAATAATTTCCTCAAATCAGACCCAGTCGGGTCTCTGCAATCGAGCGCAAAGGCTTTTTTGGATCGCACATGGGATGATGTCCTGCTTCTTTTATCCCTGCAGATGGGATTAGCACTGGATAATGCTTTGGTTCTAGCTTCGTCAACAGGCGTGAACTTAGTGCTTGACGCACTAAAAAGCGGAGCACGCTGTGGTGCTTTACCCGCTATGCTGCTGCGAAGGTAATTAGCCTTAGATGGTACCTCGGCTTCAGCTTCGGGTCATGAGCCCTGCGCATACGCTTTGGTGGGGTAGCTTTGCTCATGAGAACGGGGCCGGCGCGAGGCATTGCTGCTCTTAAATTGGACGACGGTATGATTGCCGTCGTAACTTTATAATTGGAGCAGACAGGCATCTTGCCTTTTTCTTCGCGAGAGAGGCGCGGTTTAGGCGTAGCTACGCCTGAAGCTTCGGTTGAAGACTCCTGTTTAGGCTTCCATATCCGCCTTGGCAGAGGAGGCTTAGATTCGCAAGGAATCTGATTAGCCACACACGAGGCTGAGGAGTGTTGGCAGAATTCTGCTTCCGGTTTCTGATTTGAAACCTTAGTTGTGGAAACCCTCCTATGCTTCCGTGCTCGAAGCATTGGGCCACCCCCAGAGAGGACTTCTTCAAATCTTCCTTGATCGAACTGAACCACCAAGTTCTCACAAGTAAAGGAATCAGACTGCGGGCGTGCTTCCTTGTTGCACCAGAGGACCGCAGCAGGTTTGCAGAAAACCTTTTCAGTCTCCTCAGAGACTTTCCTTGAAGATTTAGCCAGGGAAGCTCTGGCTGCACCGGCTTTTCTGAATTCAGAGTTAGACCCGGAGGTCTGTTTGTCGCATTGCGACACTTGATTCTCGGCAGTGGAGAATTTCGTCCCCAGCGGAGTCGCCATCTTGTTTTCCATTATGTTTGTAAAGGGAGAAAACTTACAAAAAAGAGTTTGAGGAGCTAAATTACAAGTATTCTTAAAAAGATTACAAGTAGATCTCCTCAGAGATTCTGGAGAAGTGTGCCGATAGGAGTCTGGTCAGCGCGCGACCACTTTGTCCCTTTGACGATGCGAGCGATGAGATTCCCTTCTCGCCTGGTTCGGGGAATCAGAGAACAGAAGGTTGGTAGAACCCTCTTGCTGCTTCTCAAAATCGCCTTCAATAAGGAATTCCTTCTCGCCTGGTTCCGGAGATTCCTTGAGAAGAAGGACGACGTTAGGATATCAACACCCTGATTAGAGAAAGCAATTCTCTAAAAGGTCTCTGAATTCGAGAGCACACGGTGCGTTATGAAAAAGCCTCTGCTTGTGGAGTCCTCTTGTATATCTTCCTCCTTGTACCCCTGGTGGGCTATTTATAGGGAGAGCAAGGGTATAATCGTCCCTTGAAGATATGGAAACAGATTAAATCAAATCTGTTTAAATATGGAAAGTAGCCTTGCTGCGAGGCTAGGATCAGCTTCTGCGAAGCTAGAATTGGCAGGTCGGTTGATCTTCTTGATCCTTTCCATATCGTTGGAGGATTTTCCCTGATCTTCTTACTCGTTTTTAGAAGAGTCAAGAGATTGTGGCAATCAACTGCCAAATTTGATCTCTGATTTGATCTTGATTGGATTTGATCCGATTTCATCTGGAGATTTAATTGGTCAAAGGTTGACCATAGCAGACCACTAGCGGCGATGACCGCTTTGAACTCACAGCGGAGCTAGAGACGGGTTCTGGCGAAGTCCGAAAGAAACCCTTTGGCGGAGCTGGAAGTCCTCCATGGGGAAGTTGCGAGTTAGCTTCCTGGCGAGGCTTTGGATGTCTTCGAGGCGAAGTCGGGTGATATTAGCCTCTCAAGCGAGGCTATCCCTTTGGGCTCGTGTGATGCTAAGTGTTAGCATCTTAGACCTGCTGAGGTCTGTTTAGAAACAATCTGGGTTCACTGTCTGCTTGCTGGATCAGTGGAGTCCAAGTTGCTTCCTTGTCCCTCGGAGATGGGTGAAAACTGGTCTTCAGCTCGTCTGTCACTTGTCTTTTGTAAATGTCAACAAGTTTGGACATTGTTCAGACCAATGAGAATCTTGTCTTTTTTAAGTGTCAACATTGTTATCAGCCCAGCCACACTCAAACAGAACAATCTTCCCTCGCCCCTCATTGAACGATAGTTTAATGATATCTTTGATCATCCCATAATAAGTAATAACTTCTTCTCTCAGGTCAGTATCATGCACACTTGCGTAGCTTGTTGTCGTCGCCATGACAACAATTCCACTATTCAAAGTACAGTTAGACTTTTCAGATGACTTTGTGTGAAATTTGAAACCTTGTATATCAAAGCTTTTATATATCTTAACTTTAAATTCAGGAGACCGAGACAGAGTTAACAAATTTGCTTCTATTCCGGCATCTCATGAAGCCTATTTAGTTAAACAAGTTATTTCATAAAATTATTAGAATAAAGCTATGCGAAATATATTGTTGATAACACTTAACACGTTCTCGGAACCATCTTCAAAATTTCTTATCATGTCCATTTTGAACAAGCCATTTATAATTAGAAGCTCTCGTTGAGAATCTATCCTTAATGATTTTCTGATGTTGTCTGTAAGATATATATGACATTTTGAGATAATTCACAATTTTTTATATTTATGATAGCTTAAAATTTGTATAGTGTAACATACATCACAGTTAAACAAGCAATGATTATGCGCGCTGCGTATTTCAGCATACGTAAGTGTCCTGTACTGAGCTAGGAAGACACTGTATTCACCAGAAACCGAGAAAATGAAAAGTCAGGGGCTTTCTTTCTCGACATCATGGTTGTTCTTGGACTCTGCATTACTCTCCATATATCGCGAGCAGTAACTTAGACATTCCTCTGTGATGTAACATTCAGCTATTGAACCATCTGGCCACCACTTGTTACGTAAATAGGATTTAAATAACCCAAGTATCTAAGGTTAATAGAAAATTCATGACATATTAATTATATAGGATTTAAATTAATTATAATGATCAATTAATGCAAGCAACTATGTGATTGGTAGTGAAAAGTGCATTTTTATCATCATATTTACCATCACATTTTCATATTTATTCATTTAATTCTGCACATTTATTAATAATTTGTAATTTATTGTGTGCAGGCCTCGAATTATTATTTTAATAATAAATAAAGCTTAAAGAGCCCAAAAGCCCAGATCCAAGCCCATGTTTGAAGCCCAGGTGTAAAAGCGCAAATAGCAGATTGTCAAAGTGCAAATACACAAAGGGCTAAAGTTGCAAATATCAAAGATAAGGGAAGGATAGACTTCTACCCAACCCTAAACTCTTGCAGATGAGAATGAAAAGACTGCAGAGATAAGGAAATTCGTTTAAAAGAGATTGGGAGAATTCAAAATCTAGGTAACTTGATTATCAAGTTATCTCGAAATCCCAATATGAAGAGCCAGGATCATACTTCCAGAAGCAGGCGCCCACATGGACGGACCAGGAGAGGCCACGCGCCAAAGCGCGTGGCCAGATTCCACAAAAATGCCGCAAATCCGCGGCAAAAGCCGCAATCCGCGGCATTCTGGATAAGTCTGACTACCAGATTTCGTCTACAACTTCATTCGGGACTCTATCTTCTTCTGCACTATAAATATCCGTGCAGGCGCAGCAGAAAGGGCATGGAGAGACGTATTAGGGTTTCTTTAGCCATTTTTCTTTAAATTTCAGCAAGTTGTAATCTTTGTTTCAAGCACGGTGTGGAGAAGAAGGAGCTTTGTAATTGGAGTTTACTCTCGAATAAAGGTTACCTTTTTGCCACTTAATTTCTGTCATTTAATTTTGCATTTACTTTGTGATTTCTTGAGTTTGGTTTGATCTGTGATCTCTCGATTCTTTTTATTTTCTTTCGTTCTTTATTCTTCTCATATATAAAAAAAAAAAGAAAAGAAAAATAATAAAAAGATGATTAACTAATCTTCCTTTGTGGTTTGCTGAATTCTTAAGCTACCCTAAGCACGTTTGGAGTTGAACAGATTAATAATACTTTTTAGAAACCCTAGGCTTAAAGAAGATTGCTTGAGGACTAAATGGATAAACAGATTTCTAATCTAGGTCACACTTTTAAATAATTCCTCACCCTTCATATTTAAGAACTTTGACAGCGTAACTTCAAGGTAATGCTTTTCTTCCGCTGTACTTAGATGTTAAGATGAAATAGTGTTGAATGTTCAAGTGTGCGAACTGGTAAGATTCTAAACTCCTTTATTCTTGCTTGCATCTTCGCTAATAAACCTAGGATTAATTTCACATATATTAAGATGATGTTCAATCTCCTTAACTTGCAATAGGGTTGTGGTAGAAGATCAGTAAAAACCACATCTTTTATATCATATATATCTCTCAAATCTAATCTCTCTTTTCTTATTTAAAGCATACAGGGGAATCGGCCGAAAAGCTTGCATCGCATCCTTCCCTGAGGATCACGACCCGCTTGAGCCCTTGCTACAGCGGATTCGCATTGAGACTAAGAAATCTGAACTCCATTTCTATTATTAAAATCTCAATCAAATTTTTGGCGCCGTTGCCGGGGAAGGAACGGTACGATTTCCTCGTTCTAATCATTCTTTATTCTTTCTGTTGCAGGTACAGAGAACAGGAAACAAAAACAGAGCAGCAGCAAGGACATACAGCAATCCAGTGCCTCTGCCCTCGAAGGCAGAGCACCTGGACCTACTAATTTGCCGCAGAAACGCGGCAAAAGCCGCAGATCTGCGGCAGTAGTAGTGAACTACTAACCTGCTTTTCTGCAGGTTGCTCTGCATTGCAAAATTCTAATTTCTGCTGTGATATTATTTCTCTGTGATCACTCTGCAACTGCTAATAAAAAACATTAACCTATTTGTTGAAAATAAAAAAAAATATTTTTAGACTCTTGCATTTTAGGGCACGTGTCTATTTTAATTTTTTAATTCTGTTGAAGAGTGCTGGCAACAAGGTACGTTTGCATAAGCATATAGATTAGGAAACACTCTTGGTTGTTTACTGCTTTCTTGAGTGATTACTTTTCTACAGCTTTACACGTACACTAATTCATCTTAAGGGCAGAACCCATAAAAAAGATAAGGTGGGGATTTCATCACCCTTCCTTGGCCCACAAATCATATCCGTCACACTCACAACCCTAACCTTAAGTAAAATTTGACTAGACGTTGGCTCTAGGTTAACTCGGACTCAATAGGAGATTGACCGAAGGAGGAAAATTGTTCGAAATTAACTCTTGTCAAATCGGTGTCTAGGCAGGGGATTGAGGGCCGAAAGCCCGAAGAACGGTGGTTATTTAATTAAGGAACGTCTCTGACGGAAAACCTCCCACCGGTCTTGCCACCTACCTGGCCGATTAGCTTGTGGTTAACGTCGACAGTAGACCTCCTAAGGACAGTCTAAAGTTAGGAGTCGTCTAGGTCAAGGCTTACCCTAGATTAGGATTTTTGATTGTTTTTCTTTTGATTGATTGGGTGAACTTGTTTGCTGATTGTGCATGCCCGCTTGGTCGAGAGACCCACTTACATCCAGGCTAACTAGAACTAGTTCACCACCCGAGCTCAAGCCCGACCCACACATGGCACAACCAATATCACTCCAAGATAGGTTCTATCCTATTAGGACCTCTCTTCCATCTTGCATCAAGCTTAACGATGAAGGTGTTGACCCATTTGAGCTTAAGCCACAATACATCAACACCCTTCCGAAATTTCATGGACTTGACTCCGAGGATGCATACTTCTTCATAAGGGAATTTGAGGAAGTATGTCTCATGATGAATATTCCTAAGTTAGGAAAAGATGACATCAAACTTAGGTTTGTCCCCTTTGCTTTGAAGGATTTAGCAAAGAAATGGCTCTACAGTCTAGAGGCCGGTTCTATATCTTCTTGGGATAATTTTGTTAAGGCATTCTTAAAGAAATTTTATCCTGTTCACAAGACTGCATTGATTAGGAAGAATATCCTACAGTTTAAGCAGACAGCCAATGAGCCCTTTTGGAAATACTTCGAACGTTTCAAGGACCTCCTTGCCCAATGCCCTCACCATGGGATAGAGAAATGGCGATTATGCCAAGTTCTATATGATGGATTAGAATATCAAACTAAAACGTTGTTAGAATCCATGTGCCAAGGAGGATTTCTGAAAAAGGACGAAACTGATGGATGGCAATTGTATGAGGAATTAGCTGAAAATACCATCCAATGTGGGAACCTACTCCTGAAAAATCTAGGACTAATGACCCTACTTCTTCAAAAGGAGGTATCCATTCCATTGAGGCCAACATAGCAACTGATGCTAAGTTAGCTGCTGTTATGCGAAGACTTGAGGCTCTTGAAACTAAAGAGCCAGTCTCTGTGAACCAAGTCAGCCCAACAACTTCGGCGGGCTGTACTTATTGTCAAGATATGAACCATGTGTTCGAGGAATATCCTGTTTTTATCGCGCATCAAAGCTTGCCCGAACATATGAGTGTGGCCTTCACAAGGCCCGCCAACAATCCGCCCGCCAACAATCCATATTCGCCCACCTACAATCCCGGTTGGAGAAACCATCCCAATTTGTCATGGGGCCAAAGTAACAATGATCAAACTAGGCCCAAATCTCCAACAATTTCCAAAATCCGCCCTATCAAAATCCTCCACCCTCTTTCCAATATTCACAAATGGAATCAAGGCTCTCCAATATGGAAAGAAAGGTGGACACTCTCGTTAAAAGCAATGACACGCTGGCTCAAGTTTTGACTAGGATAGAGATGCAAATGAATCAGCAAGAAAGGCAAAAGGGTACTCTACCTAGTCAACCATTCCCAAACCCTAGGAACTCTAGTCAAGCTCACTTGGCTGAAGAGAATCATATGAGTCAGTGCAATGCAATTCATACATTGCGGTCGGGAAAACAAGTTGATAACCAAGTATCAACACCATCAAGTTCTAAACAAGCATTCATCTTGCCTGATCCCACTCCATCTCAACTTGATGCCAACAACACGAAAAAAGACAAGTCAGCCGAAGATATGCACAAGCCCATCGCACCCTACCCAAATAGGCTTAAAGATAAGCAATGTGCACAAATGGATAAGGTACGTGAGATTTTTAATCAAGTCAAGATCAATATACCTCTTCTTGATGCAATTCAACAAGTCCCTAAGTATGCCAAGTTTATTAAGGACATGTGCACAAAGAAGAGAAAGACTAATGTGCCCAAGAAGGTTTTTCTAGCCACTAACATTAGTGAGCTTTTGTCCAACCAGATCCCTGTCAAGTATAAGGACCCTGGTTGCCCCACCATCTCTTGCACAATAGGTCAAACTGCAATTAAGCATGCACTTCTTGATTTGGGAGCAAGTATCAACTTACTCCCCTTCTCAGTCTACCAACAACTTGGGTTGGGCGAACTTAGTCCGACTAAGGTTACAATCCAATTAGCTGACCGATCCATAAAAATTCCCAAAGGAGAAATTACCGAGCTCATCCGAGTTGGGGAGTTTATCTACCCAGTAGATTTTGTTGTTCTGGAGACCGAACCTGTATCCACTCTTCGGTCTCAAACTCCCGTTATCCTAAGGCGTCCGTTCCTTGCAACTGCAAATGCGATCATAAATTGTAGGAATGGATCCATGAGGTTGACCTTTGGAAACATGACTAAAGAGGTCAATGTCTTCAACCTGGAAAACCAATCTCGTAAGATAAAAGACCAAACATTTAAGGTGAACTTCATTGAGAACATTTGTGAAAAAGAAAGTGAAAATGAGTCTCTATTTCTTGACAAGTTATTTGAGGATAAGTGCGATTTTAGTGATAAGATGACACATGTTGAGGATTATAATTTTAAAGTTCCCTTTAAAAAACGAAGATTTGATCTAAGTATCTTCAAAGAGCCAAGCACTGAAATATCGCATGAGAATATAGTTCAAGAAACTCCGATTGACTTAACTTTCGAAAGTCTCTTTGAAGAAGAACTCCTATGTTTAGATACACCGATTAAGGAGATGTTGGTTAATTATTCACTTCCAGGGAAAAGTGTTGATTTAAGTTTTGAGGAGATGTACGGAACTGAGCTAGAATTTCTCGGCAAGGAAGTTCCAACTGAAAGGTGTGATGAATTTTTGAATAATGGAGGTGGACATATGATGAGGAAGAGCCTAAAGAAGATGAAACTGGGGGGAGAGAAAGTTAAAACAAAAATGTTGGTCTCCCCATTGTGCCTTATAAAGAGAACCCATTGGAATGATGGGAAACGAGCTAGAGGGATGAATCCTAAGCAGCTCTAGGTGAGAGTGATACATGTGTTGTACATATTATGGTATACTATTATTCTTTGCCTCTCTTTACATTTTTCTTCATGCATTCATGCATTTCATACATTGAGAACAATGCATGAGATAAGTGTGGGGGAGGGTTTACTAACATAGAAAAGATTAATTAATAAAAAAAAATATTTTTCTCTTTATTTGTTCTAACATTTCGAAAAAAAATTAAAAAATTAAAAAATTTAAATAAAAAAAATTTATAAAAAGGACAGTATTTTGACTTATTTTTTTGAAAGAAACCTAAGTTAGTTTTAAGGATTAGGAAAATCATGATTAGGATTTCCAAAAACTTGGTCAAAATAAATAAATTGTTGAATTTTTAGGTATAGGAGGAGAAATTGAATAATTAGTTAGTCTTAATTTTTACCTTAATGAAATGTGCATTCCTAGTACATATCTAGGATTCTAAGACAAAGACCTTGTGCCTCATTAAAAAAAATAAAAATAAAAAAATAATATCACCAATTAAGCTGGATACATGTGCCTCAAGAAGCATAAGTATTCACGCCTAAAGGTGAGTTCTAAATAAAATAAAGTCCTTAGTTTTGTGGCCTAGTTCATTCGAATTTGAGTTCGCAGGGTGTTTTCTCACCTGGTGCCCTAAAGCCGACCGGTTTGGGAGCCACCGACTTTAAGTTCGCTACATGGGTGGATTAGAAAGCCTAAGAAAACTGAGAAATATTATACATGTATTAACACATCTATTAGTCAATTAGTTAGGTATGAGGGCCTCAAGAAGCCTTGATACTTATACGAAAGAAAATTAGATGAGTTATACATGCCAAAAAAAATATATATATTATATTAACACATCTAATAGTCAATTAGTTAGGTATGAGGGCCTCAAGAAGCCTTGATACTTACACGAAAGAAAATTAGATGATGTTATAAAAATACTAAAGAGGCATGAGAGTCTAAGTTAAGGAATTCCTAGATTCACAAGGGTGCGTATGACTTTTGGTAACGAAAAAGACTATATTAGAAATTCAATTTTAATCCTTACCTAAAATGAATAACAATTGACTTTATAAAGGCTAGGTTTGAAGAATGAATAAAAATGAGGATCCTAAAACTTATAGACTACTTAGTCTCTTCCAATATAAGTCAAATATTTTCCTTTTTATGGATTTTGTGGGTGTAATCCGCTGAAAACCCTCACGAGACAACACTCGTCCTCTAGGGTAACCTAGGGGTTTAACGGCTTGTTGCACATGCTAAGTGCAACCGTGATTCCTACGAAAGTGAGTTAGGTTAGATTAATTTTTCTTTTTCTCTTTGATTTTTACTCGAGGACGAGCAAAAAGATAAGTGTGGGGGTGTGATTGGTAGTGAAAAGTGCATTTTTATCATCATATTTACCATCACATTTTCATATTTATTCATTTAATTCTGCACATTTATTAATAATTTGTAATTTATTGTGTGCAGGCCTCGAATTATTATTTTAATAATAAATAAAGCTTAAAGAGCCCAAAAGCCCAGATCCAAGCCCATGTTTGAAGCCCAGGTGTAAAAGCGCAATTAGCAGATTGTCAAAGTGCAAATACACAAAGGGCTAAAGTTGCAAATATCAAAGATAAGGGAAGGATAGACTTCTACCCAACCCTAAACTCTTGCAGATGAGAATGAAAAGAGTGCAGAGATAAGGAAATTCGTTTAAAAGAGATTGGGAGAATTCAAAATCTAGGTAACTTGATTATCAAGTTATCTCGAAATCCCAATATGAAGAGCCAGGATCATACTTCCAGAAGCAGGCGCCCACATGGACGGACCAGGAGAGGCCACGCGCCAAAGCGCGTGGCCAGATTCCACAAAAATGCCGCAAATCCGCGGCAAAAGCCGCATTCCGCGGCATTCTGGATAAGTCTGACTACCAGATTTCGTCTACAACTTCATCCGGGACTCTATCTTCTTCTGCACTATAAATATCCGTGCAGGCGCAGCAGAAAGGGCATGGAGAGACGTATTAGGGTTTCTTTAGCCATTTTTCTTTAAATTTCAGCAAGTTGTAATCTTTGTTTCAAGCACGGTGTGGAGAAGAAGGAGCTTTGTAATTGGAGTTTACTCTCGAATAAAGGTTAACTTTTTGCCACTTAATTTCTGTCATTTAATTTTGCATTTACTTTGTGATTTCTTGAGTTTGGTTTGATCTGTGATCTCTCGATTCTTTTTATTTTCTTTCGTTCTTTATTCTTCTCATATATATAAAAAAAAAAGAAAAGAAAAATAATAAAAGATGATTAACTAATCTTCCTTTGTGGTTTGCTGAATTCTTAAGCAACCCTAAGCACGTTTGGAGTTGAACAGATTAATAATACTTTTTAGAAACCCTAGGCTTAAAGAAGATTGCTCGAGGACTAAATGGATAAACAGATTTCTAATCTAGGTCACACTTTTAAATAATTCCTCACCCTTCATATTTAAGAACTTTGACATCGTAACTTCAAGGTAATGCTTTTCTTCCGCTGTACTTAGATGTTAAGATGAAATCGTGTTGAATGTTCAAGTGTGCGAACTGGTAAGATTCTAAACTTCTTTATTCTTGCTTGCATCTTCGCTAATAAACCTAGGATTAATTTCACATATATTAAGATGATGTTCAATCTCCTTAACTTGCAATAGGGTTGTGGTAGAAGATCAGTAAAAACCACATCTTTTATATCATATATATCTCTCAAATCTAATCTCTCTTTTCTTATTTAAAGCATACAGGGGAATCGGCCGAAAAGCTTGCATCGCATCCTTCCCTGAGGATCACGACCCGCTTGAGCCCTTGCTACAGCGGATTCGCATTGAGACTAAGAAATCTGAACTCCATTTCTATTATTAAAATCTCAATCACTATGTCATATATACTCACACCTTTCGACATGATATATATAACGATAGTGTACACAACCACCAACCCTCGCCTCTTGAGCTAAATGAACTGTCAAGTGAATCATCACCAAGAAGAACGCAGGTGAAAACTTCTCCTCAAGCTTGTATAGAATTAGACCAATGTCAGTGTGTAACTTCGCAAAATCTTCCGCCTTGTTGCCTTTGGAGCACAATCGTCGAAAAAAATCACACAACTCTATTATTGTATCAACCATCTGCTTTGGCAACCCCACATTGTGGATTGCTATTGGAAGCAATTGCTGCATTAGTACATGATAGTCATGGCTCTTTAGTCTCCCAATCTTATTTGAATTAAAACAACGTGCAATATTAGAAGAATAGTCACTCGAAATCTTCACGCCACCTAGAACAGCGCACATCCCCTTCCTCTGGACAAAGGATATCTGATGATATTTATGCAATTTCAGAACACATAAGGGATGTCGCGGACCTCTGGATGTTGATGCACTTGATAATTTTGCAAGCGCTTTATTTTTTTTTAATGTTCTCCTTTGCATTGTCACAAACTTTTATTTTAGAGCATCTAGCCACTTAAGTAATACCTCGTCAACATTCTTCTCGATGTGCATTAAATTCAAATTATGGCGAATTAAATTATCTTTCCAATATGATAATTCAAAAAAGATATTTTTCTTCCTCCACTGTGTGTCTGTCGGGTTCTTATAATTCAGCCCAAATATGACATTAAGATTACCTACACTTGACAAGACATCCTGCCCTGTAGGCGGGGGTGGCGGAGGATCCTCTCTGAAATGTTCATACCCCCACATAACATATTTCTTTGATTTGTATAGCCATTCAGATACAGTATTTTCAGCACAACTAGGACAAGCTAGATAGCCAGATGTGCTCCAACCAGACATGATAGAATAAGCAGGGAAGTCATTGATCGTCCACATAAGGTTTGCTCGCATCCGAAAGTATTATTTCATGGACGTGTCACAAGTTGATATCCCTAGATCCCATAATATATTCAACTCCTCTATTATTGACTGCAAGTAGATGTCGATGTTGTGTTTTGGACTTGTAGGACCTTCAATAAGCAATGACATTATCATATAAGACTGCTGCATGCACAATCCCAGAGGTAGGTTGTAAATCAATAAAATGACAAGCCATGTACTATAATTGATATTCATATTTTCAAATGGATTGAACCCGTCGGTTGCCAATTCTAGTGATTGCAAGTAAATGCAGTGAGAATTACCGTGTAGTTTTAGGCTAACGGGTTGTGATCTATGAGGAGAAATGTGATGAAAGCTTTCGATGTATTGTTTCAAAAGCAAAGAATGGTGTTGGTGTTTTTTTTAATGCATAAGGAGAATGGAGAGTAGAGAGATAATTTAAAGAAAACTTAAAACGTGGAGAAAGGTTGGAGAAAGTAATCTTTAAAAGGCTTTAAGAGTGATGGTATTTGTTTGTTTTTAATAAAGAAGAATTCGGGCTCACTAATCTTTACCCAACTCTAAATTCTTTTCTTAAAAGTTCAAGTGCCTCAATGAGATCATAGGCAAAAAATTTAGCCTTGTATTTAAGAGAAATCAAGTAAAACACATATGATGGTTTATTTTAGAAATCGATCTTTAGTTTTGAAATCTTTCTTTGAGTTGAATGTTAAACCATCAAATTAATGAAGCAAGCATGGAATAAAAATAAGTTCTTTTTAATAATAAATTTCAAGATTAAGTTCAAAATCTAATCCAATCCTCATGTGCCTTCAAGAATACTCACAATAAGCTAGGCTTAGTTATATGATTCAGTTGGGTCTTTTCATTAATGTGAATCAATACTAGAGAGGAGAGATTAGTGAGCCCAGAAAGAAGAGATTTAGCTACTCTTTACTAAAAAAAATATTAAATTGAAATTCAACATACCCGTGAGTTGGAGAAGAAAAGAAGTCCGTCGAATCTTTATTAATGTCACTTCAACTTCAGATTACAATCACTCTTTCTCTCTGTCACTTTGTTTCTCAACTGAACTGCAGGTTAAGAACTGAGATACTTCTCATTAACTATCTAGCAATGAACCTAAACCCTAAAAATAAAGAAAAAAACTTAAACTAGTATTCGGTCCCTCGTTCAGTAAACTTGCCTTTTATAGGCAAAAACCCAGAGGGGAGAGAAAAGGGGAGCTGACTATTTCTGTATTTGAATCCTCCCCTTATCTCCAACTAGATTTGATGTGGATATTCAATTCTAGTCTGCAGCTTGTTGGCGTGTTGATTGTTGAATGTAACTTAACCAATGATAGAATTAGAATCGTGATCAACATAAGAGTTGTAACCCTTTCAGTATTCTTTCTGAATCATCTTGAATCATCAGATTTAAATTTTAGTGGCGAACGTTATGATTCAAATATTAAAATGTATCCAGATTAAATCTGGGTCAAAATTGCTTTATCTTATCTGTTGATCTTCTCTTTATCCATTAATCCCTTTGGATTTTGAATTTGAACTTTGTATTTGACTTTATCCTCGGTTGATCTTTAGCTAACCAAAATAGATTTATAGAAATCCGAATTTTACCGGTTTTCATTTGGTGTTATCTTTTTGATTTGCATTGATCTTCAGCTGAAATTATCCCTATCCTCCTGAATATTTGTCCTCATCTTTATTTAAGATTCAAATTTAATTAAATCCAAATTAAAGTAGGCTTTTGAGCTCAATTTCCTTCCATCTCTATTAGTGTTAGGCCTGCACATTATTAAATAAAAGTAAGACTTATCATAAGATTTATTAGATAATAAACATGGTAATGTGACAATATATATGCAATATCTGTGGACGATCACCTAGCCTGACATTACATGACTCCAACGAGTACTTCACATGCTTCTTATCGAAATCTTTCCATGCATTTGAATCGGCAGCGTGCCCTAAGATCCCATCGTCATGACGCTCCTCTACATGCCACCTCATGTCTTTTGCGGTGATCTCCACCGCATGGAGCCTTTGGAGCCTTGGAATCAATGAAAAATGCCTTCAAACTTTTTTAGATACTTTTTTCATCTTTTTTCTAATAAAGAAGCCTTACTAGGTTTCAATCTAGGCTCATTGCATACCTTGCAAGCATCCAAGTTTTCTTCTTACTTTCAGAATAACATGCAATCATTTTGGCATGCATCAATCTTCTTGTAATTACAACCCAACGCTCTAATAAGTTTCTTAGTCTCATAAAATGAGTCTGGTATGTTTGTGTAAGGAAATGCATTCTTAAGTAAATGTACCGTTTCTCCAAATGTGACATCGCTAATCTTACCCCTTGATTTGATGAGGTACAACTCTATTATGAACGACAGTTTAGAATAGTTCTTACAACCTGGGTATAGTGGAGCATGCAATTCTTTAACCTTCTCATTCAGTCTCCGAAGGAGGAGCATCATTTGGGCCATCGTCGATCGGAGCACTAGAGCCCTCATTGAACGAATTATGTAAAAGTGAACTTAGAAGTCCGTGATAGTCGACACCACCATAGTAGATATCATCACTAGGACCCTAGTCATTACTGTCATTTTTATTTGGTAGGGAATATTGTCTTGGTTCATTATGCAAATGCCACAGCTCAAGACGAGCGTAATCTTGATACCACCCCTTAGTAAATGGAATGTCACGTTATCCTTGTTAAGCATTTTTTTTTATTTTTACAATCCTTACATGGACAACTTATTTTATCATTTATGATCGAATGGTGAAAAGCCAATTCTACAAACTCTTCACATCCTTTTCTGTATTTCACATTTGTTTTCTCCAAGTGCACCCAACTTCTATCTTACTTCATTATTTACTGCAGGATAGTCACTGTTACACACAAGCAATAAATGTGTTAATTAGCTGTATATTGTGATTAGAGTAAGTTTGGACAAGGGTAATGTACATTGTTTGTTAAATGAGAATCTAGGATTTATTTGGTCGTGTCCGTGTCTATGTCTGTGTCCGCGTTCAGGATTATTATTTAGGATTTAGGGTGATGGGTCTTATCCCTTTAGAATTACATTGTATAGTTGGAGATATATATACGTATTATGTGTATTTAAACTAAATTTCGGCAACACCTCCCCTTTATTCTCCAAGTCCACATAGGGTAGTTGTGGCCCAGAGAAAAAGGAAGGTACTATCAAAATATTAATCACAATACACACAACACGTATACAATGCCCAACTTTACAATGCAATCCAAATCTTATCCAAACGGACAATCCAACAACCATCATACATTACTTGTAATAATCACTAATAATACAAATTAACTGTTGACATGAACAAAAAGTCTATGAGGACCACATGTTCAAGATTTATCAGTTGTTTGTATCAGAAAGTAGTTATAACACAAGTAATGTTCGGTGTTTGTTGAACTGAAATCTAGAGTTTTTTGAGTCTATGTCCGTGTCTGTGCTCCGTGATCGTGTCTGTGTACGTGTCATGTCTGTGTCCTGTGATTATGTTTTTACATCATATAGATATCTGTGTCCGTGTGGGTACATATGTCCATGCTACATATTCGTGTTGTGTGATCCGTGTCATGTTTGTGCTCGTATCTGTGTCAGTGTCTGTGTCATTGTCTGTATCCCGTGTCTGTGTCCTTACTGCATATACATATCTGTGTCATGTCTATGTCCATGTCATATGTACATGCTACATATTCGTGTCGTATCTGTGTCCATGTCCCATGATATGTCCATACTTGTGTCCATGCTCATGTCTGTATAAGTGTTCATGCTTCAAAACATGTTCGTGTCCATTTCATGTGTCTCGTGTCCAAGTTTGTGTTCATGTGTTGTATCTGTGTCCGTTTTCATGTCTGTGCTTCATATACATGTTCGTGACCGTGTTCCATATATTGTGTATTGTCAAGTTTTAACCTAATCAATAACATTTTATTAATAATTGAAAAAAATTAATAATAAGAGAGAAAATACCTGATCTGAGAGGGAGGGCCGGTAGGAGGAGGCTGGGGAGGAGGAGGCTGGAGGAAAGAGTGGGGGGAGGGGACAGGCCGAGGGAGGGTGCAAGTCGGGGGAGGAGGAGGCTAGAGGAGGGAGTGGGGGGATAGGGCAGTCGGGGGGAGGGTGCAGGCCGGGAGGAGGGGGCAGGCCGGGGAGGATGAGGCTGGAAAGGGTAGCGAGGGTGACAGGCCGAGGAGGAGGAGGCCGAAGGAGGCAATGGGGGGAGGGAGCAGGCAGGGGGCAGGCAGGGTGAGGAAGGACACCGGAGGGAGGCCGAGGGGAGGGTGCAGGCCAGGGGAAGGCCGGGGAGGAGGACACCGGGGAAAGGGGCAGGCCAGAGGATAGAGAAGGACCGAGGGTGAGGGGCAGCGATTTGGGGAAATTGGGAGAAAGGAGAGGGAGGAAAAGGATAAATCCCCATTAAAATTAAAAGGCAGATTGCGTCAAATTTTCGACACAATTTGTATGCATTGCATTTTCAACGTAATATGTAATATTGGCGTTGAATATTTGACGCAAATTTACAGTGAAAATTATTAACCAAATATTTATTCATATTGCGTCGAAAATTAGCACTAGATATTTATTCATATTGCATCAAAAATTAGACGCAAAATAAAAATATTTATATTTTGCATCAAAAATTCGACGCAATGTACCCGCGAAAAATTTGGTGAAAAAATTTTGTAATTTTTTCATAGTACGTTGAAAATTTGACGCAAACTGCTCAGTAATTTTTTTATTATTTACAGTGTATAAAGTCTGTTTTTTTACACACTGCTTCGAATTCGTGATAATTCGACGCAAGTTTTGCGTCGAAACTGTTTTGGCGCAATATTTTGAGTGCAAATAACATGTTTTCTAGTAGTATGAATCCGTGGGGGCTACCTCTAGAATCCTCACTCCGCTTGGTGTTGGGTTACGAGGATGTCTCTGGTACTCTTATTATAGATATTGTTATTAACCAGACCCAGTACTCTCGTTACTTAATACACATGTTATACGCACGGTCATGTTGGCGTCCGGCATAAGGTGTATGGAACTAAGTACCACATGAAACAAAGTGTCATACCACATACATGGTGGGGCTACCTCTTGAATCCGTGAAGGACACCTCTAAAATCTCACATTGCGCGGTGTAGGCATAATGGAGGCATCCTCAGTGTACTACTTATTCAGATTCAGTACATGATACCTTTATTAACCCAACAATGATGACGTCAAGAACGCCTGTTATTTAGGCACTCTCTCGTTCGAATAATGGTACCCGTATGCTGTGTTCGGATGAGCTCAGCTGGAATGCGGGCTCCAATATGAACTGTCAGTAGTATAGGACACTGGAAGAGATTGATTAAAATATCAAACGATATTGATTGTTATTATTGTATAAATAACATAACTTGTTGTTGGCCCAGAGGCCTTCCACTCTAGTTTTGATAATGATTAACTCATGTAGTTATGTTTACTAATAATCTTGTGATTTTAGTTTTAGATCATTAAGCAAGATATTAGTTGGTGATTAGCTTCAACAAAGGAGTTTTGGAAGCTTTCACATGGTGATTCCAGGGCCCGAGCATCAAGATCATACCTTGCCTAGCAGGTGGATCATGGAGTTTTGGATCGAGTCGACTTGAAGATGAAGATCGTCAAGAAGACTTAGGTATCCATAGTTTAGTTTAATGTGTTTTAGATCCATGTGTAAAGATTAGATAGTTGATAATGCTCAAGTTCACAACACACACAAGTTTTATGTTTTGGTTTTTGGTTTTCATGAATAGTAGATCAAAACAAGTTTAATTGATTTATGTATACTAGTTTCATTCTATACATGCATGCTTAACTTTTAAACAACTTATTTTGACTTTCCTATTCATGTATTGAAAAATCCAAGTTTGATAAAATACATGTTTTGGTTTTTGATAAAAATGATAAGACACAAAATAGTTCAAATTGCTTGATATTTGAGTTGAAATTTTTATCACATGTTTATATATCAATGCAAAATGTTAAAACTATTTTTGGGATTTTTAGAAGTTTTTATGTAATTTTTAGAATATTTTTTTAACCTATTTTTCTGACCCAGACTGTGGCTGACAGGCCAGGCCAGTCGACCGTACGGTCGACCGACATGCACAGCCTTGTGCACGTCTGGCAGACACAGTGGGCCGGTCGACCGGACAGTCGACCGGACCAGAGAGCTTTGCTCTCTGTATCTGGGCGGTCGACCGGGCGGTCGACCGGGCTGCCCCAACGGTCATATTTATGACCGTTGGCGGTCGACTGGGCGGTCGACCGCCAGCCTGTCAGGCTGACAGATCAGCCTAACAGCTAGTTTCTTGGGAAGCCTATTTATACCCCATTTCTTGGGAATTTTAACTAAGATTTTAGAGCCAAAATTTCCAGACTTTCTCTGTTGTTTTAAACAAGTTTTCAAAAGAGTTTTGTGCCAAAAAGATCAATCTTATTTGTTTTAGGCTTTTGGAAAAATCAAAGAAAATAGTATTTGGGAGATTTGTGTTTGTTATTCATTTCTATTATCTTCAAGAGTTTTCCCAAAATTATTTCTTTAAGTTTTTATTTTCCAAACACCCAGTTTTTTTCCACACTTGAGCTATATCTTCTATCCTATCTATTTAGGATCCTTTGTTTGTGGAAAAAGAGATTGTTTGAGGTTGTGAAAACCTTCAAGTTGTAAACCCTCCTTGTATTGTTGTATCCCTCTTTGGTAGAGGTTGATCGGAGTGGTATTGGTTTGTATCCCTCTTCGGTAGAGGTGATTGTGGTTGTTTGGCTACAGGCCTTATCCCTCTTCGGTAGAGATGGATTGTAGTTGTATTGCCTCGGTGGCATTGTAAGGTTGAGAGAGGAGTTCGGTACTCCTTTAGTGGATTAGAAATCCTTCTCGGTGAAGGCGGGGACGTAGAGCTAGGGGCTTGAACCTCGGAACATATCATTGTGTTTGCATTTGATCCATTGCCTCTAAACCCTCTCTCTCTTTATTTGTGCAAAGCATCATTCATTCATTCATATCTTATTGCTTGCATTTGTGCCTTGCATTATTTCATATTGTTCATCTTTATATGCTTGGCTTGTTTGTGTGTGCCTCACTTATACTTAACCACAAGAGCTTCATATAGCACCTCAACCCTTATCTAGGGGAATCAAGAGGAGTTAGTCCAGAGCCCTTCACGGGGAATTCGGCTACACTTGTTGGTTGTATTAAGTGTATTGCAATTAAGTTTTTAGCTTCCGCATTTAGTTTCTAGATTAGCCATATCACCTATTCACCCCCCCTCTAGGTGATTTCAATTGGTATCAGAGCCTCCGCTCCTGATACTTTAGGTTTAACCACCTAGGAGTGAGATCTTGTTTAGCTAATCTAGACATTTGCATTTGCACATTTCATTTGTTTGCACAGATATAGTTTGCACCCATGGACTTCATGACCCCACCTATGTTTGATTCTTCCAACATTGTTGTTTGGAAGACTAAGATGTCCATCTATTTACAAACCCTAGGCTTGCATGTTTATCTTGCCGCTACTAAGAAATGCTATCTTGGTAATAGCAATCATATAAGGGCCAATGCACAAGCCCTTGAGACTATTAGAAGCACGCTTCCTAAAGAATATCTTATGCATGTTTCTAACCTTGATTCCGCTTTTGTAGTGTGGAACAAGTTGACCACAACCACCACCTCCAAGCTTCAATTGCCAATCCAACAAGAGGAGGAATCTAGTGGAGAATCCGATTCTCAATGCTTCATGGTCCAAGGGAATGACTCCCTTGATATACAATCGGAATCTAAATTAGATGCTAATGATGCTAGTTCTTCATGTGATGATTATGTTGGTGCCAATGCTTTAAATGAAGAACTTTCTATTGTTTGTGAAAAATTAATTGAAAATATATAATTTTGAAAAAGAAAAGTCTAGGCCTTGACAATGAAAATAAAAATTTGATTTCTAGACTTGACATTGTTTTACAAGAGAAAGTTGAAATTTCTAATGAAAGGGATTCATTGAAATCTCAACTTGAACTTGCACTAAAAGAAAATAATTTTTTAAAATCTAAAAATGATTGTAATGATGTTTTGAATAAAAATAAAGTTTTAACTTCAAAATTGATTTTGTTTTAAAAGAGAATGTTGCTTTGAAAAATAAAATTATTTCTATTTCAAATGATTTAAATGTTTGTTTAAAGAAAAATGAAGTTTTGGAAAATAAATAGTTTCACATGTTTGCCATGCTAGGATAGATTCATCTAGATCACCTATTGTATGTCACACCTCTTCTTTAATTAACAATGATATATCCATGCTTAAGAAGAGTGTAGATTGTTTGGGCTCCACTTTGAGCCAATGTGTTGTGGGTCATACACGTTTGGAATCTTTGTTTCGAAAGAAATAAGTTCCATCTATGCATGCACACCCTACACGGCATACACATGCTCCTCACGAACACCATCACACTTTGTATGCTCATGTGTACACTTGTACACATTGTGGACGTAAGGGCCACCTTGCTAAATTTTGCTATGATCGTATATATGTTTCTAATTTAGCAATAAATTTATTTGGGTTAGAGAAGGGACTAACCACCATGGACCCAAAATGATATGGGTACCAAAGACCACCCCTATTGTTTATGATGTAGGTGTGGGCTCTCACATGACGTGAGAGTAGTGGTACCTTAGAGTGGATGCGTTCCGAGCATCATGAGGACTATTTGAATGCATCACTTTCAGGGGATGTTTTGGTGGAGAGGACCACCATGTTTTGAAGACTTGGAGAGTTGCCTTCTAGGTTTTGGTAACGATCTCTAGCTCCTAATTATTGTTTACATGTTTTTCATTCTATTCTTTATTAGCATATTTTGTGGTTTATAGATTATCATGAAAATACCATGATTATTAGATTCTTGACATGCATGTATAGCCTTTGAGACACCCATGTTTAATATGGATCATTATTTTAGTGTTCTCACCTTGTTTACCTATCATATTTATCATAGCTCTAATAACATGTGGATTTACATAATAATCATGTTTATGTTTATCATGTTGATTTATATCTTGTTTTGATGCTTCATGATTTGAGTATATGTTTAAAATGTTAGTTTTTATTAAGACTAGGTATATATTTATGCATATAGTGGGCCACAAATAAATCTATATATGTTTGAGCTTGAATGCTTATTTGTACCCATTAGATGTGCTACTATAGTCTAGTTTTGATGATCCATGCATTTAACTTGTATTCCTATTTTATTCATGTTTTAATGTTTATATGTTTAACTTCATGTATATGTCCATTTTATCCAAATTATTGTTATACATATACATCCTTTGAGCCACGTGCCTTCATGTATATATCTTTGTGGACTTGTTATGTTTGGATATGTATGTATACCTTAGTTTGTATAAGGCATACATATATCTTGAAAATTAAATAAGTTTTGATGATTTTCTTGTTTTAAAGGAATATTGAGCTTAATTGAATACTTTCATGATCATGTTCTTCACATTGTATTTGTACACTCCCATTTCTAGTTTACTCATATTTTGTTTTCATGAGCCATATTCATGCTTCATTGATTATGAGTGTTGACTATTTTGTGAATGTCATGTTTATGAAAAATATTTATGTTTTATTCCTTACTTGAAGGATTTCGTACTAGTTTACAAGTCTTTCCATTTAACTAGTTGCGATATTCTTCATTTTGGTAGAGTTTTCAAACATACTTTATTTTTCAAACCTATTTTTGAAAATTCCTACCTTCCAAGGGTGGTTGGATGGGAGATCATGCTCATGTATGTTTTATAGTGAAAATCATTTTAAACTTGAACATGGTTGGGAGGATAGGTTATATGAGATATACATTTGATATTATTGTTGTTTCAATTGGTATCATTGGATTCTTTCAATTAGTATCAATATTGACATTTTTGTATACTCATATATTTTTTTATATATGTATGCTTACATTTCGAAGAGTATCAATTTCGATTGGTATCTATTTTTCATACATACATATATATATATATATATATATATATATATATATATATATATATATATATATATATATATATATATATATATATATTTGTTTATGCTAAGCTTGAGTTTTAATGATCATCATGTTTCAATGATTAGTTTTCAATTGGTATTCTAATATAAGCTTAGACATTGTTTTATTTGGTATTTCATAAAAGGGGAGAAAACTCGTATTTTATCTTTCAATTGATATTTGGGTTTATCATTCTCCCTTGCTTTATGATAGAAAATAATAATTTCAATTTGATATCATATGTTCTTAGTGACAAATTCTTACAATTGGTATCATTTTGCATCAAGATGTTTATTTGAATGTTTTCAATTGGTATCAAGATTTTCTTTTGTTTTCTTAAATTGGTATCAATGTTTTTATGTTTCCCTTCAATTGGTATCAAGATGCACTACTTTGACACATTCTTAATTGGTATCAAATTTATCTTATTGAGAAAATTCAAAATTTTTTAATAAGAAGTGTTAAAAATGTTTTTGATATGATTGCATATATGCAAGGAGAGCTTAACATCTCTTCTACATATAGATTCATGTTGAGTGTATCTTATATTGAGGAGCTTGACAACTCTTCTTTATACGATACACGTGTGTAGGGGGAGCTTCACATCTCTTCTTATGCATTGCATATTTTGTGTTATGTGAATTAGGGCTTGCCATCCTTTCTTCATGTAATGCAAATATGTAGGGAAGTTAACTTAGCGTCTTCCTCTTCATGAATGTATATTGCATATATTCTTATTATTGATTTGTTTGATGTCACCTCTTTATTGATTCTTTATTTTGAACAAAAAGGGAGAAGAATTTATTGTTTTGTTTTTATTTGGACCCCTTTGTTGATGATTGACAAAAGGGGGAGAGATATTTGGTTATATGCATGTTTTATATGTATGTTTTGTTTATTAGTTTGTCGTTTAATTGTTTAATTGGTATCAAGAGCATTTCATTGCTTTTAAGAGCATGTTTTTATTGATATCAAGAGCACGTTTTATGCATAACTATGCATACCTGTTTATGAGCTTTCATTGCACAAATATATTGTTTATTCCTATGCATGAGTTAAGGGGGAGCTTCTTTGAAACTTAACTTTAATCCATGCATATATAACTCCATGAGTTTTGTCATCATCAAAAAGGGGGAGATTGTTGGCCCAGAGGCCTTCCACTCTAGTTTTGATAATGATTAACTCATGTAGTTATGTTTACTAATAATCTTGTGATTTTAGTTTCAGATCATTAAGCAAGATATTAGTTGGTGATTAGCTTCAACAAAGGAGTTTTGAAAGCTTTCACATTGTGATTCCAGGGCCCGAGCATCAAGATCATACCTTGCCTAGCTCATGGATTACGGAGTTTTGGATCGAGTCGACTTGAAGATGAAGATCGTCAAGAAGACTTAGGTATCCATAGTTTAGTTTAGTGTGTTTTAGATCCATGTATAAAGATTAGATAGTTGATAATGCTCAAGTTCACAACACACACAAGTTTTTGTTTTGATTTTGGTTTTCATGAATAGTAGATCAAAATAAGTTTAATTGATTTATGTATAGTAGTTTCATTCTATACATGCATGCTTAACTTTTAAACAACTTATTTTGACTTTCCTATTCATGTATTGAAAAATCCAAGTTTGATAAAATACATGTTTTGGTTTTTGATAAAAATGATAAGACACAAAAATAGTTCAAATTGCTTGATATTTGAGTTGAAATTTTTATCACATGTTTATATATCAAAGCAAAATGTTAAAACTATTTTTTGGATTTTTAGAAGTTTTTATGTAATTTTTAGAATATTTTTTTAACCTATTTTTCTGACCCAGACTGTGGCTGACAGGCCGGCCAGTCGACCGTGCGGTCGACCGACGTGCACAGCCTTGTGCACGTCTGGCAGACACAGTGGGCCGGTCGACCGGACGGTCGACCGGACCAGAGAGCTTTGCTCTCTGTATCTGGGCGATCGACCGGGCTGCTCCAACGGTCATATTTATGACCGTTGGCGGTCGACTGGGCGGTCGACCGCCAGCCTGTCAGGCTGACAGATCAGCCTAACAGCTAGTTTCTTGGAAAGCCTATTTATACCCCATTTCTTGGGAATTTTAACTAAGATTTTAGAGCCAAAATTTCCAGACTTTCTCTATTATTTTAAACAAGTTTTCAAAAGAGTTTTGTGCCAAAAAGATCAATCTTATTTGTTTTAGGCTTTTGAAAAAATCAAAGAAAATAGTATTTTGGGAGATTTGTGTTTGTTCTTCATTTCTATTATCTTCAAGAGTTTTCCCAAAATTATTTCTTTGAGTTTTTGTTTTTCAAACACCCAGTTTTTTCCACACTTGAGCTATATCTTCTATCCTATCTATTTAGGATCCTTTGTTTGTGGAAAAAGAGATTGTTTGAGGTTGTGAAAACCTCCAAGTTGTAACCCTCCTTGTATTGTTGTATCCCTCTTTGGTAGAGGTTGATCGGAGTGGTATTGGTTTGTATCCCTCTTCGGTAGAGGTGATTGTGGTTGTTTGGCTACAGGCCTTATCCCTCTTCGGTAGAGATGGATTGTGGTTGTATTGCCTCGGTGGCATTGTAAGGTTGAGAGAGGAGTTCGGTACTCCTTTAGTGGATTAGAAATCCTTCTCGGTGAAGGCGGGGACGTAGAGCTAGGGGCTTGAACCTCGGAACATATCATTGTGTTTGCGTTTGATCCATTGCCTCTAAACCCTCTCTCTCTTTTATTTGTGCAAAGTATCATTCATTCATTCATATCTTATTGCTTGCATTTGTGCCTTGCATTATTTCATATTGTTCATCTTTATATGCTTGGCTTGTTTGTGTGTGCCTCACTTATACCTAACCACAAGAGCTTCATATAGCACCTCAACCCTTATCTAGGGGAATCAAGAGGAGTTAGTCCAGAGCCCTTCACGGGGAATTCGGCTACACTTATTGGTTATATTAAGTATGTTGCAATTAAGTTTTTAGCTTCCGCATTTAGTTTCTAGATTAGCCATATCACCTATTCACCCCCCTCTAGTGATTTCACTTGTTTGACACATGTATTTTATTATTCATTTATAATTTTTACACTTCCTGATATCTTATTCATCATCATCTCATATGTATACTATGCACTTCATGTGGAGACACCGATCACACACGTGCGTTGCATATTTTCATATCATATGTATCTCACTTCTGCATTTTTATTTAAATAAAACTCTGCTATTAATGATTTTTTATGTTTAATGGCATGTAGGATAATTAAGGAAGATAAAAGAGAGATAGACTAGCCAATTAATCCAATAGTTCAAAAGAAAGGAGATCGATTCAAATTCAGAGGTTCTAATGGCTAGCTTATCTGAAAACTTGGTATATCAGATGAGATAATATCATTCAAATTCAAAGAAAAATGAATTAGAAGAAGACCCTATCGGTTTCACTGAGGATAAAAAGATAGATCGTTAAATCTAAAGCTAAAATTCAAAATTCAAAGGGATAAATGGATAGAGAGAAGATCAACGGATGAGAGAAGCAATTTAGACTCAAATTCAGACTAGATATATTTTAGTATTTGAATTATAATTTTTGCTATCGAAACTCGAATTTGATAATTCAAGATGATCTAGAAAGAAGATTTAAAGGGATACAACTCTTATGTTGATCACTGCTTATAATTTTATCATTTGATAAGTTACATTCAGCAATCATCACAACAAGCTGCAGATCAGAATTTAATATCCACATCAAATTAAGTTTGGAGATAAGTGGAGGATTCAAATTCAGAAATAGTCAGCTCCTCCTATCTTTTGACTCATTTTTTATCCATTTCGATCCTCTAAATACCCCACACATCAGAGGTAGATGGAGGATGAAACTGAGAATAGAATAGATTCTTGTATAAGTTTAACTTAGATTTTTCTTTCTCTTTTAAATGTAATTTTTTTTTATGTAACTGAGATCAAAAACAGTTTTATGGAAGGACAAAAGTGATGCTTGTACTGAGAGTGGCACCAGTATAACTATTCTTCCTTTCTTTCATTGTTATTAAATTCAATTAAAGTTTCTTTTCTACTCTTATTTTTGTTACTTCTCTCTTCTTTGTTTGTGAATCCAAACGACTCCAAAAGCTTCGAAGTTGCTTCCCCTTGTAAGTGTCGTTGATAGCTTATGATGTTGAACAACCATTTCTTTGATAATATAGCTTGCACCTTCATTTCGTAGTATAGATTGGGAACGGGGAATATCTCATTTCTCATACCTCACTCGCCTTCAAGCAAAGGTACACCGTTGATAAGGATTCTAGATAAGTCATCAACTAGAAGAGGTAGGAAAGTTCTTTAGTTTTTTTGCTTACTTTTAATCTTTTAGTTTCAATCACTATCATCTCTCAACTCATTTATTCACTCTTTTTAATTTTTTTGTATAAACTCATTTTCTATTTTCTCTATCTATTCCAACCTCTCATTTTCACAAATTAACATAATTTATTTTCTTTTTTAAAAGAACATGAAAAGAACTTTAATCATTTTAAGTAACTTAAAAGAGAACTTACAAAGCGCTTCCATCGCTAGTCCCTCCTTGTGGATTACGACCCGCATAGCCACTTTATTATAGCAGTAGTATTGAGTACTTGCACTTCTGTTTTGTATTTCTAAAATTCTGTATTTTCTATGTGTAGGTTCCAACTCAATCAGACACACTATTTATGTACACGCACACTTTATATTCTATGTGGAGACACACTATTCATGTACACGAACACTCTGTATCCATGTATTCTCTATTCCGTGTATTCATGTATAAATATTTTTATCACGTTATCATCATGCTACTATTACTATTAGTTTATAATAAATATACTATAATTAAGATTTAATACATATCCATTAAACAACTTAATTTGTTGATATGTAACTAAAAACTGTATCTTATTACTCATATTGATCATACCCTATAAATGGCATAACTGTGCTGATTATAAGAACATAATAATATGAAGTTGGTGATATTTAAGACTTGATCGAGCCAAACTTGCACAAAAAAATGCAGAAATTTAGAACAGTGCTAGGTCCTTAATCTACCGTGTAGCTTAGGGCTAACGGGTCGTGATCCACAATGAGGAACAGTGATGGAAGCGTTATGTAAGTTTCTTCTTTTAATTTACCAAAATTAGTTAATACTTATCTTCTCAATTTATAAAAAAATAAAAATATTAAGTTAAGTTAAGAAGAAGATGGTAGAAGAAGAGATGATGATATCGTTGTTATTTTATCTATAAAAGAAAAGGAACCAAAAAGAGATAAAGAAAAGTATGATGCAAAGATTAGAAATAAAAAGAAATAAAAGAAGAATATTTACCTCCACTGTTAAACCATAAATGAAATTTACCTTAGCATCGAGTAAAACAAAGTAGTAGAAAAGAATAAAGGAAAGAAAGGCTTCGACGAGATTGAGCACAACGAAGAAAAGTGGGAAACCTCCATTGATTATCACCTTCAATATATGTTTCTTAAAGAAAAGATTACAATAGTGTTACTCTACAATAACTCTTCCTCACTTTTCTCATGTAACTCTCTCTAACCTAAAAGAAAATAAAAAATAAAATTACATTGAAAAAGAAAGAAAAACCTAAGGTTCTCTCTCTGAGATGGTGCTCTCTTTTCCTTCGAGGTATAAGGGTATTGTTGGCCCAAAGGCCTTCCACCCTAGTTTTGATGATGATTAACTCATATAGTTATGTTTACTAATTATCTTGTGATTTTAGTTTCAGATCATTGATCAAGATATTAGTTGGTGATTGCTTCGAAAAGAAGAGTTTGGAAGCCTTCATATGGTGATTCCGGTGCCCGAAGATTAGTCCTTTGCACTCGGTGGATCACGGTTTGGGATCGAGTCTACTTGAAGATGGAAGATCGTCAAGAAGACTTAGATATCTTGTTTAGTTTAGTGTGTTTAGATCCATTTGTAAAGCTTAGTATAGTTGATATGCTCAAGTGCACAACACACACAAGTTTTATGTTTGGATATTGATTTTTTGGTATTTAGTTTAACTGATATGTGTTTTCATGAATAGATTGATCAAAACAAGTTTACATGGTTTATATATATAATAGATGTATTCTAGTTATACATGCATGCTTGAACATCTTAAACAAACTTATTTTGACTTTCCTATTCATGTATTGAAAAATCAAGTTTGATTAAAATACATGTTTTGGTTTTTGGTAAAAATGATATGACACAAAAATGATTCAATATAAAAATGATTCAATATGTTTGATATTAGTCTTGAAATTTTTATCACAAGTTTGTGTTTCAATATAAAATGTTAAAACAAGTTTTATGGAATTTTAGAAGTAACAAAAGAATTTTTATAAAATAATTTTTCCCAGTTTCAGACCCTGAACAGTGTCTGTCAGGCCAGTTCGGCCAACCGCACGGGTCGACCGAACCATAGGCCGGTCGACCCGTACGGTCGACCGACGTGCACAGAACCGTGCACGTTTGGCACACACAGGGACGGTCGGCCGGGCGGCCGACCGGACCAGAGAGCTCTGCTCTCTGTTTATTTGGGTCGACCGAGCGGTCGACCGGGTTTGCCCAACGGTCATATTTCTGACCGTTCGCGGTCGGCCGGGCCGGCCGACCGGTAGCCTGTCAGGCTGCCAGATCAGCCTAACGGCTAGTTTTCTGATGGGGCTATAAATACCCCATCTCTTCATGTTTTTAAGCAAGATTTTCAAGAGCAAAAATTCTTACTTTTCTGAAGTGTTTTTACAAGTTTTCAAAAGAGTTTTAAGTGCCAAAAGATCCATCTTATTTGTTTTAAGTGTTTTGTTATTTTCAAAAAAAAAAGGTTTTTGGGAAATTGGTTTATTGTTCTTCATTTCAATATCTATTTGGTATTTTCCCAAGAGTTTTTTCTTTAATCAAAACACTTGTTTTCCACACTTGAGCTTATCTTCTATCCTAATCTATTTAGGATCTTTATTTGTGAAAAAGGAAAGAGGTTTGTGGTTGAGATATACCACTTGTTGTAAACCCTTGTTTTCTTGAGTTGCTCCCTCTTTGGTAGAGGTTGAGGTTATTGTATTGGGTTGGTGTTTGCTCCCTCTTTGGTAGAGGTTGAGGCTTGTGGTTTGCTCCCTCTAGTGAGAGGTGGAGTTGGTATTTGTAACCCTCTTCGGTAGAGGTGTTGTTGTTGTATTGGCTTCGGGCCTACCCCTCGGTTGTGAGGCGGTGTTTGAGAGAGGAGTTTGGTACTCCTTGTGTTGTAATAAATCCTCTTCGGTAGAGGTTCCCTCGGTGGGAGATAGTGAATTGGAAATCCTACACGGTGGTGTAGGCGGGGATGTAGAGCTAGGTGCTCGAACCTCGAAACATATCTTTGCCTTTGCGTTTGATCCATTGTCTCTCAACTCTCTCTCTTTTTTATTTGTGCAAAGCATCATACTTCATTCATATCATATATTGCTTGTGTTGCCTTGCATCTTTTATATTGTTCATCCTTATATGCTTGGCTTGCTTGTGTGTGTGCCTCACTTATACTTAACCGCAAGAGCTTCACTTAGCACCTCAACCCATTCAAGGGGAATCAAGAGGAGTTAGTCCAGAGCCCTTCACGGGGAATTCGGCTACACTTGTGGTGTTGTATTAAGTGTGCTGCAAAATTTGCATTAGCTTCCGCATTTAGCATATTTAGTTTCTAGATTAGCAAGTACACCTATTCACCCCCCCTCTAGGTGTCCTTTTCAATTGGTATCAGAGCCAAGTGCTCTGATTTTGGGTCTAACAACCTAGAGTTAAAGATCCTCAATTTAGGCTAATTTATTGTTTGCATTTGCTTGTTTGCACACTCATATAGTTTACCATGGACTTCATAACCCCACCTAGTTTTGACCCTTCCAACATTCTTATTTGGAAGACTAAGATGTCCATCTATTTACAAACCCTAGGCTTGCATGTTTATCTTGCCGCTACCAAGAAATGCTATGTTGGTAATAGCAATCATATAGGGCCAATGCACAAGCCCTTGAGGCCATTAGAAGCACGCTTTCAAAAGAACATCTTATACGTGTTTCTAACATTGATTCCGCCTTTGCAGTGTGAAATTTGTTGACAACAACCACCACCTCCAAGCTTCAATTGCAAATCCAATCGGAGGAATCTACTGGAGAATCCGACTCACAATACTTGATGGTCCAAGGGAATGACTCCCTTGAGGTACACTCGGAAACCCACTTAGATGATGATGATGATGCTAGTTCTTCTAATGATTATGTTGATCCCCATGCTTTAAATGACGAACTATCTATAGTTTGTGAAAAATTGATTGAAAAATATAATGTTTTGAAAAAGAAAAGTCTAGGCATTAACAATGAAAATAAAAATTTGATTGCTAGACTTGATATTGTTTTGCAAGAGAAAGAGGAGATTGCTAATGAGAGGAATTCATTAAAATCTCAACTTGATCTTGCACTTAAAGAAAATGAGTTTTTAAAATCTAAAAATGATTGTGAAACACTTTTGAAGAAAAATGAAAACTGGTCTTCAAAAATTGATTTTGTTTTAAAGGAGAATGTTGTTTTGAAAACAAAAATTATTTCTATTTCAAAAGATTTAGATATGTGTTTAAAGAAAAATATTGTTTTGTAAAATAAGATTGATGCATATGTTTGCCATGCTAGGGTAGTATCACACACTTCACCCATTGCATGCTCCACTTCTTCTTTAATTGAAAATGATATAAATTTAATTAAGAAGAAAATAGATTGTTTGGGCTCCACTATGAGCCAATGTGCCATGAACCACTCACGTTTGGAAACCTTGGTTTGAAAGAAATAAGTTCCATCCTTTATGCATGCACACCCTCCACGGCATACACATGCTCCTCACGGACACACCCATCACATGTATGCTCATGTGTACACTTGTACACATTGTGGACGTAAGGGCCACCTTGCTAAATTTTGCTATGATCGTATACATGTTTCAAATTTAACAAATAAATTTGTTTAGTTTAGAGAAGGTACTAACCCCATGGACCCAATAAGATATGGGTACCAAAGACCACCCCTTGTATGTTTGATGTAGGTGTGGGCTCTCACATGACGTGAGAGTAGTGGTACCTTGGAGTGGATGCGTTCCGAGCTTCATGGAAATCAATTGGATGCATCACTTTCAAGGAAAGTTTGATGGAGAAGACCACCATGTTTTGGAGACATGGAGAGTTGCCTCATAGGTTTTGGTAACGATTCCTAACTCCTTATTTTGTTTACATGCTTTTGTATTCATTGTTTTTAGCATGTTTCATTGTTTAGTGATTAGTATGAAAATGTCATGTTAATTAGATTCTTGACATACATGTATAGTATTTGAGACACCCATGTTTAATATGGATTATTATTTTGTGTTCTCGAATTTGATTAGCTATCATGTATATCATAAATATAATAACATGTGGATTTACATAATAATCATGTTTATGTTTTTCATGTTAATTTATATCCCGTTTATGCTTCATGATTTGAATATATGTTTAAATGTTAGTTTTTATTAAGACTAGATATATATTTGTGCATATAGTGGGCCACAAATAAATCTATATATGTTTGTGCTTGAATGCTTATTTGAACCCATTAGATGTGCTAGTATAGTCTAGTTTTAATGATCCATACATTTTAAACTTGTATTCCTATTTTTGGATTTGTTTTATGTTTATGTGTTTTCATTTCATGTATATGTCTATTTTGCCAAATCTTAAGTTATACATGTATACCCCTTGAGTCATTTGCCTTTCATGCAAATCTATACATATGGACTCAATCGTGTTTAGGGATATGTATGTATACTTATTGTGTTGACAATTCATACATATACCTTGAAATGAAATTTGTTTTGGTGAAAATTTAGTTTTTCATATTTTCATGTGTTTATGTTTAACTTCATGTATATGTCCATTTTATCCAAATTATTATTATACATATACATCCTTTTTGAGCCATGTGCCTTAATGCATACATCTTTGTGGACTCGTTGTGTTTTCAGATATGTATGTATATTTTAATTTGTATAGGACATACATATACCTTGAAGATTAAATAGTTTTGATGATTTTCATGTTTTCTTGTTTCAAGGAATTTTGAGCTTAATTGGAAATTTCATAATGCCATGTCATACATTACTTGTGCACTCACCATTTTTAAAATATTTCTCATGAGTATGTTTTCATGAGCATGTATGGACTTTATTGAATATTGAGTGTTTTTAAGTGCTATATGATTTACATGTGCTTTATGAAAATTATTTTTAGTTTATTCCTTGCTTGAAGGATTTCGTACTAGTTTAAAAGTTTTTCCATTTAACTAGTTACGGTATTCTTCATATGGTAGAGTTTTTCAAACAAAGCTTATTTTCAAATCTATTTTTGAAAATCCCTACCTTCTATGGGAGGTTGGATGGGAGATCATGTTCATGTATGCTTTAAAATGAAAATCATTTAAAACTTGAATCATGATTGGGAGGTAGTTATATGAGTTATACTTTGATATTATTGCTATTTCAATTGGTATCATTGAATTCTTTCAATTGGTATCAATTTTGACCTTTCTTGTATACTCATATATGTTTGTATGTATGTATGCTTTCTATTCCAAGAATATCAATTTCTATTGGTATCTATTTTTCATACATATATATGTTTTATTTGTACTTATTATATCCCTATATCTTTAAGTACAAAATCGTGTTTATGCTAAGCTTGAGCTTCAATTTTGTTTCAATTGATTACTTTTAAATTGGTATCAAGCCTACGCATTGTTTTAGTTTGTATTTCATAAAGGGGGAGAAAATTCGTATTTCATCTTTCAATTAAATTTGTTTTTCACAAGTTTGTGTTTCAATATAAAATGTTAAAACAAGTTTTATGGAATTTTAGAAGTAACAAAAGAATTTTTATAAAATATTTTTTCCCAGTTTCAGACCCTGAACAGTGTCTGTCAGGCCAGTTCGACCGACCGCACGGGTCGACCGAACCATAGGCCGGTCGACCCGTACGGTCGACCGACGTGCACAGAACCGTGCACGTCTGGCACACACAGGGACGGTCGGCCGGGCGGCCGACCGGACCAGAGAGCTCTGCTCTCTGTTTATTTGGGTCGACCGGGCGGTCGACCGGGTTTGTCCAACGGTCATATTTCTGACCGTTGGCGGTCGGCCGGGCCGGCCGACCGGTAGCCTGTCAGGCTGCCAGATCAGCCTAACGACTAGTTTTCTGATGGGGCTATAAATGCCCCATCTCTTCATGTTTTTAAGAAAGATTTTCAAGAGCAAAAATTCTTACTTTTCTGAAGTGTTTTTACAAGTTTTCAAAAGAGTTTTAAGTGCCAAAAGATCCATCTTATTTGTTTTAAGTGTTTTGTTATTTTCAAAGAAAATAGGTTTTTGGGAAATTGGTTTATTGTTCTTCATTTCAATATCTATTTGGTATTTTCCCAAGAGTTTTTTCTTTGATCAAAACACTTGTTTTCCACACTTGAGCTTATCTTCTATCCTAATCTATTTAGGATCTTTGTTTGTGGAAAAAGAAAGAGGTTTGTGGTTGAGATATACCACTTGTTGTAAACCCTTGTTTTCTTGAGTTGCTCCCTCTTTGGTAGAGGTTGAGGTTGTTGTATTGGGTTGGTGTTTGCTCCCTCTTTGGTAGAGGTTGAGGCTTGTGGTTTGCTCCCTCTAGTGAGATGTGGAGTTGGTATTTGTAACCCTCTTCGGTAGAGGTGTTGTTGTATTGGCTTCGGGCCTACCCCTCGGTTTGAGGCTGTGTTTGAGAGAGGAGTTCGGTACTCCTTGTGTTGTAACAAATCTTCTTCGGTAGAGGTTCCCTCGGTGGGAGATAGTGGATTGGAAATCCTACACGGTGGTGTAGGCGGGGATGTAGAGCTAGGTGCTCGAACCTCGAAACATATCTTTGCCTTTGCGTTTGATCCATTGTCTCTCAACTCTCTCTCTCTCTTTTATTTGTATAAAGCATCATACTTCATTCATATCATATATTGCTTGTGTTGCCTTGCATCTTTTATATTGTTCATCCTTATATGCTTGGCTTGCTTGTGTGTGTGCCTCACTTATACTTAACCACAAGAGCTTCACATAGCACCTCAACCCATTCAAGGGGAATCAAGAGGAGTTAGTCCAGAGCCCTTCACGGGAATTCGGCTTCACTTGTGTGTTGTATTAAGTGTATTGCAAAATTTGCATTAGCTTCCGCATTTAGCACATTTAGTTTCTAGATTAGCAAGTACACCTATTCACCCCCCCTCTAGATGTCCTTTTCAGTATTTATAGAAGAAAACTAGAGGGATAGAAAGCGTATGAAGATATGAAGATCTGGATATTTCTGAATTTGAATTCTCCCCTTATCTCCAAACTAAATTTGATTTATCCAGAAATTTAATTCTGATTTACAATCTGTTGGCGTGTTGATTGCTGAATGTCACTTATCAAATGATAGAATTGGAATAAGTGATCAACAGAAGAATTGTAGCTCTTTAAGTCTGTTTTCTGTAGCATCTAGAATCATCAGATTTGATCTTCGGTAATGAAAATTATGATTAAAATGCTAGACTATATCCAGTCTGAATCCAAATTTAAATTGCTTCATCTTATCCGTTGATCTTTTCTATATCCATTTATCCTCTTTGATTTTCAGTTTATCTTCTAGAATTCACTTATCTTCAGCGAAACAGATAGGGTCTTCAAACAATCCATTTTTCTCTTAAAATTAGGTAATATTATCTTATCTGATATATTTAATTTTCAGATAAGATAGCTTTTAGAACCTTTGGATTTGAATCGATCCCCTTTCTTTTAAACTTTTGAATTTAATTGGATAAATTCATGATTATCTTCTCCCTATCATACCCTGCATGAATTATGACATTAAGACAAGTTATTTGCAATATTCATTATAGAATATATGTAGGAATGTAATAATATTTATGCAATATATGTGTCCAAACACACCCCCACACTTATCTTTTGCTCATCCTCGAACAGAACAAAGAGAGAAAAAAATAAACTAACTCACTTTCGTAGGAATCATGGTTGCACTTAGCATGTGCAACAAGTCGTTAAACCTCTAAGTTACCCCTAGAGGAAAAGTTATATCTCGTGAGGGTTTTCAGTGGATTGCACCCACAAAATCTATGAAGAAAAAAGAAATGAATTGTTAGTATTTTTTTAAAAACGCATTTTGAAAGGAAAAAATATTTGAAGTATTAATGTAAAATTTTAAGTAATCTATAAGTCATAGGATTATCAAAACTTAGTCATTCCTAAACTTGATCTTTATTCAAAAACTGGTTTTCAATCAAGGTAAGGATTAAAATTGTATTTCTCATCTAGTCTATTATTTTACCCTAAGTCATATGCATTTTGTGACCATGAAAATTTGGCTCAGGATTCATCAGCTCTAACTCTTATGCCTTATTATTTTCCTTTCTTTTTTCTTTTTTTTAAATTTATGGCGGTAATATCCCTTAGCTCTATTAGGCTTTCTAATTCGCCCATGTAATGAGCCTTAGTCAGTGACTCCCAAACAGACGATTTTAGGGCACCGGCTGAGAAAGCATCCCAAGGACTTAGGACTCGAGCAAACAAGGCCACAAAACTAAGAATTTTTATTTATATGAACCACTTTAGGCGTGAATATTTATGCTTTATGAGGCACAAATACCCAGCTTAATCAGAGGATTTTTTTTTGATATATGTATAAATATATATTTTTCATATAAGGCATAAGAATCTTTGTTTTACAACCCTAAGTGTGTAAGTGTATAAAGTATGCATATTTCATCAAGGTAAAAATCAAAACTAAATTACTTTTTCAATTTTTCTTCCTAACCTCAAAATCAAATAAATAATTTTATTTTGACCAAGTATAAGAAATCCTAATTATGATCTTCTTATTCCTTAAAATTAACTTAATTTTTTACAAAAAATAAGTCAAAGTATTATTTTCCTTTTCAAAAAGTTTTAAAGAACGTTTTTTTTTTAAAGTTTTAAAGAAAGATTTTTTTTTAGATTAGTGAAGCTAGCTGTTAGTAAACCCTCTCCCACACTTAACTCATGCATTATTCTCAATGTATGAATGAAATGCAATAATATATGAAAAAAGAGAACGGGAAGGAAAATTGTCACCTCAAGGTGGTGGTTTCGGTGCTGGTCTTAGTAGGCCAAGCGTTTCTACCCAATCTAGATATTGTGAATTTTCATGAAACCCACCTTTCATCACCTCTTTCTTATTAATATTTTTATAATCCCCAACATGAATAGGATCATGCAAGATCCTAGCATGAAATTTTTCCCGTTTATATGACCAGTCTTGGGATATCATCACAGAGTCATATTGATCTAAACCTTGGTCCAATAATGGAATGTGATTTTGTGGAATGGATGATTTGAGCTCAACAATGAAGGGAATGGAAACCGATACTGACTCGAGAATAAAACTTAAATCAAGTTTAGATTCGAGAGTAGAAGTTGGTTCATGAGTATGATCCAAATCATAAAATTGAAGTTCGCATTCATTTTTCAATAATGGATGTGACTAACCAAAATAAGTGGTTCATGTTCAAGCTCTATAGGGATAGGAATCAGTGTTGGCTTCGGACTTAGGTCCGAATCGGGTAAGGATACCAGAGTCAGTATAGATTCAAAAGTGAAATTGAATCACAACATTAAAAATCAGTGTCACATTCATCTTCAAATTCAATCTCATTGAAATGAAAACTTGCCAATTTATCAATGGGTTGATATTGGTCAAGTTCAAAATTATGTGGTGCAATTGGATCTTGGTTATTACCATGATTCTTTGTCAATATGGCTAGGAGAATCTGGAGTGGTCAAAAATATTTTAGGTAGACTTTCATCATCCTATCATTAATTATTTTGACCAAATGACTCACTTTTACTTCTAGCCTATTGATAGATTGGAGACGATCCATTTGGGATTGAATAATATCATTTTGGGACTGAATCTAAATTCCATAGATTTTTCTAAGTCAAACCGGTTCTTTTTGTTGTGCTTGGACTTGGAAATTGAGTAAGGATCTTGGATTTGAAAATTGTTTGGGAGAATTGAGTCCGCTATGATTGTACTTATCGTGTAGACTCAAGGAAGGCTTCAAATGTCTTTTCTAAAGAAGATTTCTCTTCTATAAGTTGCTCTTGGTATGGATTATATGAAGTTGTTTGTTAGTAAGGTTGTTGATAGTAAGATTCGGGGGAGTTGTATCCCCACTAACTCGGTGAAGAGTGATGATGATTATCCCATTCTTGTTCATAATATTGGGATTGGGGCATATTTTGATTCGAATAAGACCAATCTGGCATACTTGGTTGGTTAGAGTTATGTAATGCCGGGTTGGTAATATCCGAATTGAAAGAGGTTGGGGTGAGATATGGATTTGAGTTATAATCAGAATAATTGTAATTATAATCCATTTTCACAAGAACAAATAAAAACAAACAAATAAACAAACAAGAAAATAAAGAAAAATCTAGCCTATGTTATGGTAGAGCTTAGACCTAGACGACTCCTAACTGTTGATTATCCACATGAGGTATATTGCAGACCTGACCACAAGTTAATCGGCCAGGTAGGGCAAGATTGGTGGGAGGATGCGTGCCTAAGCAACGGGCCTAATTATGCTAAACCACCAGCCTTCGGGTTTCGCTCCTGAATCCCCAACCTTAGACACCGATTTGGCAAAAGTCAACTTCTAACAACTTCCCCCTTAGGTCAATCCCTATTTGAGTCCGAGATGTCCCTAGGGCCAACGTCTACTTAATTTTAAGTTAGGATGGGTTAGTGAGTGAGGAGATGATTTTTGGGCTAAGAAAGGGTAATGACTTCCCCACCTTATCTTGTTTAGTGCAGTGTACAAGTATAAAGCAAAAGGTAATATTTAAGCAATATGAGTCACTCAAAATATGTTTCCTAAACTATATGCAATGCACACATACCTTTGCTCCAGCACTCTTCAACAGTAATGTAAAGAAACAAAATAGACAAATGCCCTAAGATGCAAGAGTCTAAACGTTTTTTAGCATTTACAAAGTAACAAGTTACTGTTGATTAGAAATATGTATAGAGTGAGTTAAACAGATAAACTAATAACTGTAGAGAGCTAATCTATATAAAGCAACCTGCAAGAGACTACAGTTAGTAGTTCATCACAGTTGTGGCTCTGATGCTCTGCCTTCTTGGCAGAGGTTCAGAGTAGTAATATGTCCACTGCAGCTCCTAGTTTTCTGTAACTAGCCTCTGTACATCAAAACAGAGAAGAAAAAGAATAAAATTGTTAAAGTAAATCAAGAAGAAAGAAAACTTACTGTCCCTCCCCGACAACAGCGCCAAAATTATGATCGAGCCAAACCTGCCAAAAAAAATATAGAATTTTAGAACAATTCTAGGTCCTCAATTCCACCGTGTAGCCTAGGGCTAACGGGTCGTGATTCCCAAAGAGGGACAGCGATAGAAGCGTTATGTAAGTTTCTTCTTTTAATTTACCAAAATTAGTTAATACTTATCTTCTCAGTTTATAAAAAGAAAATAAAAATATTAAGTTAAGTTAAGAAGAAGATGGTAGAAGAAGAGATGATGATATCGTTGTTGTTTTATCTAAAAGAAAAGGAACCAAAAAGAGATAAAGAAAAGTGTGATGCAAAGATTAGAAATAAAAGAAATAAAAGAAGAATATTTACCTCTACTGTTGAACCATAAATGAAATTTATCATAGCATCGAGTAAAGCAAAGTAGTAGAAAAGAATAAAGGAAAGAAAGACTTCGGCGAGATTGAGCACAACGAAGAAAAGTGGAAAACCTTCATTGATTGTTACCTTCAATATAAGTTTCTTGAAGAAAAAATTACAATAGTCTCACTCTATAATAACTCTTCCTCACTTTTCTCATGTAACTCTCTCTAACCTAAAAGAAAATAAAAAATAAAAATTACATTGAAGAAGAAAAGAAAAACCTAAACTAAGGCTCTCTCTCTGAGATGATGCTCTCTTTGCCTTTGAGGTATGAGGGTATTTATAGGAGAAAATTAGAGGATAGAAAGTGTATGAAGATAGGAAGATCTGGATATTTCTGAATTTGAATTCTCCCCTTATCTCCAAAATAAATTTGATTTAACCAGAAATTCAATTCTTATCTGCAGGCTGTTGGCGTGTTGATTACTGAATATCACTTATCAAATGATAGAATTGGAATGAATGATTAACAAAAGAATTGTAGTGCTTTAAGTCTTCTTTCTGTAGCATCTTGAATCATCAAATTTGACCTTCGGTAACGAAAGTTATGATTAAAATGCTAAACTATTCCAGCCTGAATCCAAATTTAAATTGCTTCATCTCATCCGTTTATATTCTCTCTATCCATTTATCCTCTTTGATTTTCAGTTTATCTTCTAGAATTTTTAGATATTCACTTATCTTCAGAGAAACAGATAGGATCTTCAAACAATCCATTTTTCTCTTAAAATTAGAATATTATCTTATCTGATATATTCAGTTTTTAGATAAGATAGCTTCTAAAACCTTTGAATTTGAATCGATCCCCTTTCTTTTGAACTTTTGAATTTAATTGGATAAATTTCATGATTATCTTCTCCCTATCATACCCTGCATAAATTAGGACATTAAGACAAGTTATTTGCAATATTCATTACAGAATATATGTAGCAATGTAATAATATTTATGCAATATATGTGTCCAAACAAGACTCTTCTAGAACTAATATCGTTGTAACATGCTAGACATTATTAATGTTATAGTGTTAATATAACACTTATTTATATTTATGCATATAATTTGATTGTTAGTATAATTATATAGTATCACTGATAATTAAACTGTATTATATATTATCGTGATTGGACTACTATTATATAATATATTATTGTTTCCTTCATTTTACCACTCACTAGGTCTCTTTCTGACGACCTGTTTTGCATGTCCAAGTTGGAGATTCGGGATATCGTGGTACCTGATATTTCACTGGATACAAATAGGAGACTCGTTATCTATATAATTTATAGGTATCTTTATTATCCCATCTTCATTTCTTTATTTATCCATATTTTCTTATCTATCATGATTACTGACCTATTGTAGATATTTTAGTACTTATTAAAGCTGAAATTATTGTGGTATTGTGTTTATTTTCCTGTACTGAGGCTTATCGTGCTATGTTAGGGTATTTTCATCTTGCATATGTACATCGCAGTAGTGTCCCCGTATCCATGGGATCGGAGCGTTACAGCAATTATTTGACTTCTTCCTTGTTCCTTCTCTCTACAATGGTGACCCCAACTTTCCCATTGTAATAGATCCGATTGAAGCTCTCTTACAATTGAATCCACTTAAATCCTCTCGGATCCAATCCGATCTTACCCTGTGTCTCATCTGCAACTTGCACCTCTCCTTGTTGACATTGAAAGTGCTTCTCCTCGTTGTAGATTCTTTTTCTCTTTTGATGTTCATTCTCTGGCACTAATCTTATTTTGAACATTACGATCTCTTTTCTCATTGCCGGAATTCGCACTCAATCAATGTTCACCTTGGTTCACACGAAATAGACTCATAGCTTTTTAAACATACCTTGGGTATGCTAAAGAGACTCACAGATTGAAGTCTGCCTTACTACACACAAAAGAGACTTAGGTAAATCGCATTCAGTAAATGCTCTGTATTGATAAGAATTCATCTTTCTAGTAAATACTTCATCTTTAGTTCTACATCCATCATCCTTCTCTTCTTCAGCAATTGCTCTTTATCGGCTGATATCCTTATTATCATATTTGTCCAACCTCTTCATAGTTCCATAATTTATTTTCATGGTTCCATAATTTATTTTTAACACTTTAGCAGTGACAATATTGTATGTTTTTATTTTCTTTAAACAAACTCAGTGTCATATGTGATCATGAGTTTGAGGGAGGGTATTAAATTAATAATTATTAGTGTGTTATACAAGTAAGGATAGTATTGTAATTTTATTTATTTCATTTATATATGGAGGCAATTCCCATCTAGTTAAGCTATCAAGCCGTCTTCTTTCTCCAGACCTAACATACTCAAATCCTCTCAGATCCGATCTGATCTCACCCCACATCTCGTTTGCAACCCGTACCTTTGCTCTTCCTTATCGACCTTGAGCTTAGGTTCAACGTCATCATCATCCTCAGCATCTCCATCTCCATCTCTGATGCTACTTTTATTATGGATATTATGATCTTCTCAATCAACGAAATTCACACTCAATCAATGTCCACCTCGTTTTAGGGAAATGAGATTTCTTTGGTTTTTTAAGTTCATTTCATGTTTATAAAGAGAGTCAAAGGATCGAAGTCCACCTTGCTACAGGCGAAAAAGTCTCAGGTAAATCGTATTCAACAAATGCTCTTTCTCAGTCGGAATTCATTTATCCAGTAGATGTTTCCTTATTGATTTTACATCCATCAAAGTTCTCTTATTCACTAGTTTCTCTATGTCGTCAAATATTTCGATGTTATGTGGTTTATTTTTAGTTTTTTTTAGTAGTGACAATATTTGTATCTTTTTATTTTGGTTAAACTAACTCTCGATGGCATATCATTATGAATTTGAGAAAGGGTGTTAAAGTAATAAATATTAGTGTGTACAAAAGAAAGAGTATTCTTATAATCTTGCGCTTATTTATTAACAATATAAAAGCGAATTCCCATCTAAGATAAGCCGCCAAGCATCTATTTTTTTCCAACCTAACATTAGTAAATACCTAAGAGAATTTGTCTCACCATTTAAGCTAAAAAAAGATATCATAATCTAAAGTTAGATTTGTATAACAATGTATATGAGGGCATATTGGGGGAGTCGTGGACATAGACTTTGGCACAACTAAATCAACTATTATGAATTAAACAATGGTACATATTGTATCTTAGATAACTACATCAGTTGTGAATTCTGTACGGTATAGTTTATAGTGATAACATAAATATAGCATTTATAAAGTTATTGTAGCACAACTAAACAAACAATAAGTGGTGGTTTTTGCTCAAATCCTTCAACAAAATTTAACTATTACGCATGGCTCGGTGGAGCTGCCACATGTTGAATCAAATGCCGATGAGAATGAGGAGCTAGAAGATTCTGGAGAGGAAAAAATTTTATGTCCCCGTCTTTGAAGTCCTGACTCCGCCAGCCACTGAAGAGCAGCATATGGACCATTACGTTCTGAGGACTCTTACTTTTGTTGTCGCTGTCACCATCGCCACTCTTTCTCGCTGTCACCTGCTGCTCCACCTCCACCTTCACCTCCTCCTCCTCCTCCTCCTGTTCCTCACTTGCTGGCTCTGCCTTCTTCAGCCTTTGCGTTAAGTAAACCCAAGAGCCCCATAAATTGAGCAGTGAAGGTGACAGTAAAATCACAAAACAAGTTGACACCCAGAGTACATGATCAAATAGTTTAATTGTGTCTTACCAGCTCGATTCTAAAAAAAAATAAACATTTTATAAAGATCTCACTAATTATTTTTAAACCTTTTAAATTTGTTGAATTAAAATCGCCACTCATATTATTAATGTGCAAAGGTAATGAGTTATGTCATTTGCTTAGGAGCCTAACTTTTATTAACGTAAACTTGTATATTTTAAAAGTTTCTTGAAAACGCTAAAATATAGTAATTTTTAAGTAGTGAGATTAGCACATCAAAGCAAGTCAAATACACATACAGACAGTGAGGATCTGATTTCTTCGTTTGAGTACATCTTTGTCACCCAGAATCTCACGATATTTGGGTTCTGAAAATTCATGAGAAAATCAAAATTTGTAGATGTTGTTTTAAATTTTGCATAGTTCAGTATCAGTTATTGCAGCTTTTATTGCTTTGCCAGATTAAAATGTGACATGTGGTACAGTTTCTAACTTTTGTTGGGAAACAGAATTCGATGTTTAATCGTTTTCCTTGATTTCTCATATACGGGGCTGCTTGGATTCAAGGAATCCGGTGGAAGTGAGAAAGTGAGAAGCCTTTTTTCTCATTTCCATTGTTCATTCAAACACTGGAAAAGAAAAATGGAAAAAAAATTTCCTTTTCTCTTTTCTCTTTTACACAACTATTTCCTCACTTTCAGAGTGCTACAGTTAATTTTGTGGTCATGTAAATCTCATTTGTAATAAGTTGTAGCATCAAACAGTTAATTTTTTGCTCATGTAAATCTCACTTGCATTCTAATTAGAGTCAATTTTTATTTTTCTTAATTAGTTTTTATTTTAATATTATTTTGCGGTCAACTTTGTGGTCAACTTTTTCACTTCCATTTCCACATTACCATCCAAATATCGAAAAAAATATAACATTTTTCAAACCACATTTGCCAACAACATCCAAACACCGGAAAACTTACTAACCAATTCTCAAGTTTCAAAGGGAAGTATTACCACTTCCTCACTTTCACCCTTAACCCAACAGACATGAAGATCATGAAAATCACGTAGAGGGGGGGTGAATAGGTGATAATGCTAATCAATGCACAATTAAAAAAAATATGATGCAACAATCAACCCAAAACAAGACTAGAAGCCGAATACCCCGTGAAGGGTTCTGAACTCCTTCCTCCCGATTCCTCTAGATATGAGTTGGAGGTGCGCAATGCAATCTTGTTGTATGATTATTTGATTGACAATGTGATTATGCAACAAGTGAATATAACAATGAAAATGAAGAGCAAGTACAATGTAGTAAAGAAAATGTGAAGCAAGTAGATAAAGCAATGAATATAAAGTAAGTGATTAAAGCAAGAATTAAGAGCAAGTAAGAACAAGTAAACCAAACGCAAACACCGAGAATTTTTCCGAGGTTCGAGCACCCAGCTCTACGTCCCCGCCTTCACCCGAAAGGATTTCTAACAACTATAACTTCACAAAGAGGTTACAAATACACCGGAGTATCCAACTCCACAATCTCAAGTACAAGTTCTCTCTTAGTGATTAAAAGACCCACAAACTATCTTTTGCAAACGCCTCTTTCCCTTACAAGAGCCCTGTAGAGTAATGATTAGAATTGAAGCTCAAATAGTGTAAGTGGAAAAAGGAAATGAACTAGAGAGAGTTTAGAAAATAAAACTTCAGCGATGAGAGAATCTTCAGCACAAAAACCAAGGACCACAAATCTCTTGAATCTTTTGAAAACTTTTGAAACTTTTTGTATATTGCTTGTTGTTGAAAACATAACCCTAATCACCCTATTTGTAGGAGAGGGCTAGGGATTAAAAAGTAAACTCATATAATGTTAATTAGGAAGAATTTGACCCATAAAATATCCCCTAAATACGTTTAGAAACGAAAAAACACAAATTTAAAACGTGTTTAAAAGCTAGCCATTATGGCTGAAACGGCTACCTCGGTGGACCTGCCGGTCGACGGGATTCAAACAAAAAGAGCCGTTGCAGGCTCTCCGTCGACCGCCGGTCGACCGAAACAAACAGAGAGTGACACCACTTCAGTCGGCCAGCCGCCCAGTCGACCGAAGGCTTCGGTCGTCCGCCCGGTCGGCCGAAGAACGTGCACACAGATACGCATTAAAACTGTCAGAAAACCAGTCGACTGGGTCGGTCGACAGAACTGGCCTAACAAGTGTCGGCCGACCGGTCGGTCGACCGGCTCAGGCCAAAAGTCAAAACTGAACAAGAATTTTAAGGAGATTTTGATATCTAATAAAATATTTTGATTAGAGATATATAAAACATAAAATTGAGTTTGTAATCAAAAGGCTTTGTATTAATTATTTTGTATATATTTATAGGAATATTTCTAGGAAATGCATGTGCGCAAAAACGTGTGTGTTGGAATATAGAGCTTCAATCCTAATCACTATTCTTTAACAAAACTATAAAACTAGAAACAAAACTAATGAAATATCTTGATAAATCTTGAAGTCTTGAGCCATGCAAAGCCTAGCTAGAGCCCTTCTCTTCTATGTTCCTTCCTGGAAGTGCTATTTGCCTTAATTGCTTCAAGAACCTAGAATATCTTGCAAAAGCTAGCAATGGCCTCCAAACATGGTACAAATCTGAAACTTATCTTGAACAAACTTATTAGTACCAAATAGCTCTTATTTGTTTTGTTATCATCAAAACTCTAAACAAATGGAGAGTGTAACCTTTTGGGCCAACAATCTCCCCCTTTTTGATGATGACAAAACAAATAGGCTATGTTAAAAAAAATAAAAGAGAGGTGTAAGCTCGTGTAAGCTCCCCCTCAAATTATTCTACATGAGGTGTAAGCTCGTGTAAGCTCCCCCTCAAATTATGCTACATTAAACAACTAAAAACAATATTATATTCAAGCTACGCAAACAAAAACCATGAGATATTAAACACTTGCAAAAACACTTAAACTCAAATACAAGAAATCATAAACACTTATTGGAATCAAGACCATAATAAACATAATAAACTCACACTTATTCTCCCCCTTTTGTCATACATCAAAAAGAGTAAAAAAAATTTTATTCAATAACACAAATATTTAGTTCACCACAAATAAAGGAGAATCTAGCAAAATTAAGTAGTTTAGTGAAAATATCGGCAAGTTGCAAGTTGCTCTGATACCAATTGAAAAGTAAACAAACAACATACCAATTGTAAATAAACAATCGTGATACCAATTAAAATTAAACATTACAAATTTTGAATTTCTAAACATAAATCTTAATACAAATTGAAATTATTATTCTTTTTAAGGCATAAGATACCAATTATAAGAAAACAATCTTGATACTAATTGAAATTAAACATAACAAATTTTGAATCTCTAAACAAGATTTTGATACCAATTTTAAATATTTTTCATATGATACCAAATTGAAATTTTCAATCATAAAGTATGAGAGTGGAAATCAAATACTAATTGAAAGATGAAATATAAGTTTTCTCCCTCTTTATGAAATACCAAATGAAAGCATGCAAAGCTTGTATATGGATACCAATTGAAAACTAGTCAATTGAAACAAGATAGTCATTATAAAATAAGCTTTATCATGATCAAAATTTGTGTTCTAAGATATATGAATATAATAAGCATAACTAAAAACATATATATGTATGAAAATTAGATACCAATTGAAATTGATACTCTTTGAAGTGCAAGCTTACATATACAAAAAATATATGAGTATACAAAAATGTCAATATTGATACCAATTGAAAGAATTCATTGATACCAATTGAAACAACAATAATATCAAAGTATATCTCATATTTCCTAACCTCCCAATCATGATCAAGTTTAAAATGATTTTCACTATAAAGCATACAAGAGCATGATCTCCCATCCAACCACTCTTAGAAGGTAAGAGTTTTCAAAAATAGGTTTGAAAATATACTAATTGAACATATAGTTTGCTTGAAAATCTCTACCAAGTGAAGAATATCGAAAATAGTTAAATGGAAAAACCTTTAAACTAGAACGAAATCCTTCAAGTAAGGAATAAAAACAAAATTGTAACACATGTAAATCACATGATCACTAAACACTCAAAATCCATAAAGCCCATATCATACTCATGAAAATAAAATCATGAGAAAACTAACAAGATGAGTGAGCAAGGTTATGTGACACAACATGAAAATATTCATTAAGCTCAATTAAGATATTTCTTAAACATGAACATGAAAATCTAACATTTTCAATAAACAAATTATACTTCAAGGCATATGTATGTTTTGTGAACACAAAAAGTATACATACATATCCCTAAACACAATTGAGTCTATATATAAAGATTTGCATGAAAGCAAATGACTCAAGGGGTATACAAGTATATCTTAAGGTTTGGCAAAATAAATATATACATGATGTGAAAACACATGATCATAAAAACATGTCCAAAATAGGGAATACAAGTTAGAATGCATGAATCATCAAAACTAGACTATACTAGAACATCTAATGGGTACAAATAAGCATCCAAGCACAAACATATATAAAGATTTATTTGTGACCCATTCTATGTACAAGTATATACCTAGTCATAATGAAAACTAACATTTAAATAAGTAATCAAATCATGTAGTATAAACGGGACATAAATCATCATTACAAACACATAAAACTATCATTATGTAAATCCACATGCTATTAGAGCTATGATGTGCATAATAGCTAAACAAATGGTGAGAACACAACATAGGTGATCTCAAAAGCTATACATGCGTGTCAATGATCTAAGAGTCATGGTATTTAATATAATAAACTATAAACATCAAAACAAACAAAAATCATAAACATCCATATGATCATTATGTGCATGCATATGTATTAGATTTAGAGCATACATATTAGTTAAAAACAAGGTGAGAACACAAAGATAGGTCCATGGGTGTCTCAAATAACTAAACATGTATATCACTGATCTAAATCACATGGCATAATCATAATGAGCTTTAAAACATGACATGTTATAAATCAATGATGTGAAAGCATGTAAATAAAAACGGGAGTTAGAGATCGATACCAAAACCAATGAAGGCACCTCTCTAGTTCTCCAAACCAATGGTGGTCCTCCTCCACCAAACTTCCCTTGAAAGTGATGCATCCAAATTTGTTTTCTCTTAAGCACGGAATGCATCCACTCCAAGGCACCGCTACTCTCACGTGATGCGAGAGCCCACACTTACATCAATATTTAGGGGTGGTCTTTGGTACCCATTTTCTTTTGGGTCCATAGGGGTTAGTATCTTTCCTAACCCAAACAAGATTATTTGCTAAATTTTCAACATATAAACGATCATAGCAAAATCTAGCAAGGTGGCCTTTTCGACCACAATGTGTACATGTGTACACATGGGCATACATAGTGTGAAGTTTGTGATCGTGATGAGCATGTGTATGCCATGATGGGTGTGCATACAAAGATGGACCTTGTTTCTTACGAACCAAAGTTTCCAAGCGTGTATGATTTAAAGTACATTGGCTCAAAGTGGAGCCCAAACATTCAACACTTTTTTTCAAAACATTTATGTCATTTTCAATACTAGAAGATAAAGTGGAGCATGCAAAAGATGTGCTAGGTGAATCTACACTAGCATGACAAACATGAGAATCTATATCAATTTTTAAAGATTCATTTTTCTTTAAAACTAAATCCAATTCTTTTGTAATAATTTCAATTTCGTTTTTCAAAACAAGGTTATCATTAAAACAAAATCCAATTTTGAAGATAAAACCTCATTATTTTTCACAACATCATTACAATCATTTTTGCTTTTCAAAACATCAATCTCTTTTAGGGTAAGTTCTAGTTGAGATCTTAGTGAGTCACGTTCACTAGTAATCTCTTCCTTCTCTCGCAAAACCGATTCAAAAGTTGAGCACAAATCCTTCATTTCTTCTTTTAAATCAAAATTTTTCTTTCAAAAGTTCATGTTTTTCTAAGAATTTTTCAAGCTTTGAGGCAAGTTCTACATTTAAATTTGAACTTCCAAACACCCATAGCAATATGAACTAGAGGTATCATCTAGTTGAGAATCCGATTGTACCTCAAGGGAGTCTTTCCCTTGGACCATGAGGCAATGCTCGTCGGACTTGTCTCTCCTAAATCTCCTCAACTTGTTGATAATCCTTGGTAGCTCGGGAGAAGTCAATATGCTCCAAACTGTAAAAGCCGAATCATAATGATCAAACACATGTAAAAGATCTTCATTAAGAGATGCTCTAAGTGTTCTAAGTGCTAATGCATTGGCCTTTTTATGCTTGCTATCATTGGGGTATGATTCTTTAATAGTGGCTTGATAAACTAGATGTCCTAGGGTTTTCAAATGAAACTCATCTTGGCCTTCCAAATATCATGTTTAGAAAAATCAAACATAGGAGGGCTATCCATGAGTGCAAACTAAATGTGTGCAAATAAAAATGCAAATGAAGATTAGCAAACCAAGATCTCACTCCTAGGTGGTTAACCTAAATATCAGGAGCGTAGGCTCTGATACCAATTGAAAATCACCTAGAGGGGGGTGAATAGGTGATAATGCTAATCAATGCACAATTAAAAAAATATGATGCAACAATCAACCCAAAACAAGACTAGAAGCCGAATACCCCGTGAAGGGTTCTGAACTCCTTCCTCCAGATTCCTCTAGATATGAGTTGGAGGTGCGCAATGCAATCTTATTGTATAAGTATTTGATTGACAATGTGATTATGCAACAAGTGAATATAACAATGAAAATGAAAAGCAAGTACAATGTAGTAAAGAAAATGTGAAGCAAGTAGATAAAGCAATGAATATAAAGTAAGTGATTGAAGCAAGAATTAAGAGCAAGTAAGAACAAGTAAACCAAACGCAAACACCGAGAATTTTTCCGAGATTCGAGCACCCAGCTCTACGTCCCCGCCTTCACCCAGAAGGATTTCTAACAACTATAACTTCACAAAGAGGTTACAAATACACGGAGTACCAACTCCACAATCTCAAGTACAAGTTCTCTCTTAGTGATCAAAAGACCACAAATATTCTTTGCAAACACCTCTTTCCCTTACAAGAGCCCTGTAGAGTAATGATTAGAATTGAAGCTCAAATAGTGTAAGTGGAAAAAGGAAATGAACTAGAGAGAGTTTAGAAAATAAAACTTCAGCGATGAGAGAATCTTCAGCACAAAAACCAAGGACCAAACTCTCTTGAAAGCTTTTGAAAACTTTTGAAACTTTTTGTATATTGTTTGTTGCTGAAAACATAACCCTAATCACCCCTATTTGTAGGAGAGGGCTAGGGATTAAAAAGTAAACTCATATATGTTAATTAGGAAGAATTTGACCCATAAAATATCCCCTAAATACGTTTAGAAACGAAAAACATAAATTAAAACGTGTTTAAAAGTTAGCCATTATGGCTGAAACGGCTACCTCGTCGACCTGCCGGTCGACCGGGATTCAAACAAAAAGAGCCGTTGCAGGCTCTCTGTCGATCGCCCGGTCGACCGAAACAAACAGAGAGTGACACCACTTCAGTCGGCCAGCTGCCCAGTCGACCGAAGGCTTCGGTCGTCCGCCCGGTCGGCCGAAGAACGTGCACACAGATACGCATTAAAACTGTCAGAAAACCAGTCGACTGGGTCGGTCGACAGAACTGGCCTAACAAGTGTCGGCCGACCGGTCGGTCGACCGGCTCAGGCCAAAGTCAAAACTGAACAAGAATTTTAAGGAGATTTTGATATCTAATAAAATATTTTTGATTAGAGAATATATAAAACATAAAATTGAGTTTGTAATCAAAAGGCTTTGTATTAAATTATTTTGTATATATTTATAGGGAATATTTCTAGGAAATGCATGTGCGCAAAAACGTGTGTGTTGGAATATAGAGCTTCAATCCTAATCACTATTCTTTAACAAAACTATAAAACTAGAAACAAAACTAATGAAATATCTTGATAAATCTTGAAGTCTTGAGCCATGCAAAGCCTAGCTAGAGCTTCTCTTCTATGTTCCTTCCTTGAAGTGCTATTTGCCTTAATTGCTTCAAGAACCTAGAATATTTTGCAAAAGCTAGCAATGGCCTCCAAACATGGTACAAATCTGAAACTTATCTTGAACAAACTTATTAGTACCAAATAGCTCTTATTTGTTTTGTTATCATCAAAACTCTAAACAAATGGAGAGTGTAACCTTTTGGGCCAACAGATCACCAATTGTTTGGATATCTCTACAGTAGTCTCTACTTAATGGCTCCTGCATAGGACAAAGAAATAGCCCTTAGAACAGACAACTGCACCTTACCTCACTCGAAATAAAGAAAAAAATTTCTTAACTTTTTTTAATTTATTTTTTTTTTTTGGAAACATAGGTCATAGCTGAATTAGATCTGGGACTTCCCACAACCCGCTTTCACTCTTTTGTAGCGTCCTCCGGAGGTTCAGACCAAGATCAGAGTTGCCGAAAGCAATCACATAGATGAGCACAGAGAAAAAAATAGAGAACACGAAATTGAATAAAATTCAGCAATTTACCTACGTCCTCGAAACAGAAGGGAGAGAGATCTATTAATCAAATCACCAATACACTTTATGAATAATGCCTCTCAATATATAGTCAGGAATTCCCATAGAAGAGGAAGAAACAAAAAGTTCTGAAAAAGAATCAGAAAATAAATAGGAAACTGCCAGAATCGCCTTGCGGTCGATCAGGCGGTTGACCGGCTCCATGTAGCAATTGACCGGCCGATCGACCACTAGGACAATTTGTCCTGAGCTTCAAAAACCAAGTTACAGGTCGATCGCGACCGACATGCTTCTTCATCTTTTCAATTTTTGGGTCGGTCGAACGGCGGTCGACCGCCCTGTTCCTTTTTCCTTTGTTGTCCACGTTGTGCACGGTTGGTCGACCGGGCAATCGACCGACCTGTTCCTCTGCGCGACACTTCTGCTACTTTGCTGCTTTGGTCTGATGAACTCCAAATCTCTAGTTTATCTCCAACAAGAGTTTAAAACAACTCTATCAAGTAGATTTTTAGATCCTCTCCCACAGTTCTTCACCTTGGTAAAAAAATTTCAAATCTAAACCGAACAACAGTGAATCACTATATCAACTCAGCAAACGGTCTACACCATTACGGTTTCCTACGTACCCCCTGCCAAGGGATCAAGCCACACGTAGTTCATCCAAGCGAGCTCCATCAAACTCAAGCAAATAAAAATATATGGAGTAAGTTCTTTAAATGGTTGAACTTAGCTCTCGAGACTACTTTGATAAGCATGTTTGTCGGATTCTTCTGCGTGTGAATCTTCTCAAGCACTAGATCACCTTCTTCATGAATCTCTCTAACAAAGTGAAATGTGTCATCGATGTGCTACGTCCGTGCATGATAGACTTAGTCTTCATCAAATAGATAGCACTCATGCTACCGTAACTGATCCTCAACTGATCATGTTTGACCTCCTAATGACTAAGCAACCTTCGAAGCCAAGGGTCTGTTTGGCTATCGTAACTGGCCGTAATTCGTAATTGTAATTGGTAAAGTCTTTTACAATTGTATATGAGTTACATGTATATAAATTTTACGGTGTTTGGTTGGTAATATAAAATTGTAAAGTGGGAAAGTGTATTGTACTTTACGGTGTTTGGTTGTCGTAATGTATAAGTCGTAAGTGAAAAAGTTGACCACAAAATTAACTATTTGTGATTTTAAAAGTTTTAATGCTGCAAATCAATATTAAAAAAGTTAAATATTAAAATTTTTAATATTAATATAAAAAATAACACAAATTGTATGACCACAAAAATTAACTGTAACTGGGCTGTAAGTGAGTGGTAACTGAGTTGCAAGTGAGTGTTAGTTGAGTTACGTAAGTCTTTTACGAATTACGGTCCAAACAAACGCCGTAATTGTAACTGGGTAGTAAGTCATTTACGAATTACAGAGTTTTACGCGAAACAAACGGCCCGCAAATGTCCTCCTTTATAGCTATATCGTACCCATATACTCAGTTTCTATTTTCAATAATCTACAGTAGACTACAAAATCGAGCACTAACTCATCGGTGTTTGGACAATATAAAAACATACCCTATTGTAGACCGGCACTTATCAAGGTCTCGAACATAATCAGAGTCAACATGCCCCATACAATGTTGCTTACTATTGATATCCTTCTCAAATACTAATCTAACATACGTCATACTTTTGATATACCGTTGTGATATCCTCATTGCAAAGTACCTAAATTAATAATTTAAAATGACAATATTGAATAAAAATAATGGGAAAAATAGGTTTTTAAATTGTTAAGGCCATGGTTTAGAACCCAAGTTCCCTCGTGTCAAATCCCAATGCCCAAACCACATTTGCCACACTGAGGGGTGGGCAAAGGACACATTCCATTCAAAATTAATCAAAATCCAACTCAAATTGGCCAAAGTTTGACATGAACTTTTAAATAACCACTAGATGAATACATGCCACAACCAAATTAACTTGAAATTCGAATCTAATTAACTATATAAATATTAAAACCCTAATCTCCATCTTCCACCTCAAGAGAAAAAGGAAACCCTACCCACCGATCTTCCCCTCTCCTCTTTCACCCATTTCCGAAACCTGTTCATGACTAAAGCAGGGTGATTTGAAGCGCAGAGACCAAAGGAGTAGGTGGTGGAGAGAAGCAACCAAGTATACGTAATGTTTGTGAGCAATTTTCGTTTAGGGATTAGGATTGTACCAATCACCATGTTTACACTACTATTTGTCCATAAATTTTTACATTAAAACCCAATCCAAAAACCTAATAAAAGTACATAGGATCATCCACAATTATATCCCATAATTTACATGGTTTTTACACAATTTTTAGAATTTTTATTCAGCCAAAAAAAAAAAAAACCGCAGCTGCTTCCTGCTCTCGGCCACTCTCGAGAGCAGCAAAAGCTCTAGTTTTTTCCCCCCGCTTTTTCTCCAAGCCCAAAGCCCATTGAGCACGTTTCCCTCTCTTGCCCATTAAACCATAAGCCCAAGTCTTTGGCCTTTAACCACACAAAACAAAAACAAGAAAGAACGAAAGAAAGAAACTAGAATCTGTATGACCCAGCCTGTCAGAGCCCGGCCCGCCTGTGTAATAGACCCGACCCGCCAACTGGACACGACTCCCTCTGCACCCGATCCAACTTCAAAACAGACTCACTAACCTGTTGAAAAATAATTAAAATAATTAGATAAGAAATCCAAAAAATGATAAAAAATTCATATGTGTTAAGAGGAGTCAAAAAGGGATGGCTATCCACACCACTCTCGTCAATTCCCCATCAAATTCACTGTGCTCCATTAATGGGTTTACTATGCGCTGATGCAAGCGATGACGCAAGCGACTGCATAGTGCCCTCAAGTTTTCCTATAAATAGGCCCTTCCTGATTCATTTCAATGTACACACAAAATTTAGAAATCAATAAGAATTCCTATTTCTACTCTGTCTCTAGAATTCTCTGTCTTGGTGTTATTTCTCGAAGTTTTACAACACGTTATCAGCACGATCACTCTAGTCTGTCCCCAGCCTCTACCTCCGTCAGCTCAGGGAAAAAGCCTACCACGTCAAGTCTCTGCCTCCATTAGCTTAAGGTAAAACTTGTCACGAGCCTCTGCTTCCATTACTCAAGGAAGAGTCCTATCACAAGTCCCAGATTCTACCTCTACAATCTCAGATAAAATTGGCAAGTTACTATACTTATGATATTCGTATAACACCACTACTATAATAAAAGGAGGCTCTGCCACATATTATAGAAATGTGATATGATTACGAAAACTGAATTATTATACTAATTATATTCATATAACATCATTACTATAATGAAAGGAGGCTCTGCCACCTATTTGTAGTAAAGTGATGTGATTATGATATCTTTACTAACATCTAACTTGATGCTTGCGTGGATTAAACCCCAAGCTTCCAATATTGTATATTTTATTATTCTGCTATTATATCTGGACAAACGCCCACTGAAAGGTTTACCGAGTAGAGTGGTGTGCCAATAATTATTTCAATAATTATTGCCTGCAAAACACCCACCAAGTAGAGTGGCGTGCATATATTATAGCTCATAAATATATATATATAGTATAATGTTTTATTTTACCATTTCCTTAATTACAATATTTAATTATATAAATCTAAATGTTTTCTCTCTCCCCAAACGGCTAAAAACCCCCCAACGGCTATACCCCCAACGGCTAAAAAACCCCCAACGGCTATAATCCCCAACGGCTATTAACCCCAACGGCTGTAAACGGCTGTTTTTTTCTCCTATAAATTGGTGAGTTCTCAACCACACAACTCACTCCTCAATCTCTCTTCATTCTCAAAATTTTCATCATCTCTAGAAGCTTTGCGTTCGAGTTTTTCGCATGATGCTTAGTCCAGCTTTGATGTTTCTTATTGTCGTCATCATCATCAACACTTCTATCGTTTTTCTTGGAGATATGGATCCAAGTGAATTGTACCCGTATTTTTTTATTTAATGTTCACTTTTCCTCTCTACTTGTAGCTATTATGGTTGACATGCAAGTTTTCTTTGAGAAATAAAAATGTTGTGATTCTAATTATTTTTATATTTTGTTATAGTTATCACCATGTCAAACTTTGCAAAGCTTGAGTTCATTCCACTTGATATCACGGGGAGAAATTATATGTCTTGGGTTATTGATATTGAGATACATCTTGAGTCAATGGGTCTCACTGAGACCATTAAAGAAATAAATTCTACGTCGTCACAAGATAAGGCAAAGGCGACAATCTTTATCCGCAGACATCTTGATGAAAGTCTAAAGTGTGAATATCTCACTGTTAGAGACCCAAGTGCTTTATGGAAAAATCTCAAAGAAAGATTTGATCATCAAGGAAGTTATACTCCCTGCCACCCGTGATGAATGGAATGCTTTGCGCTTCCAAGATTTTAAGAAAGTTAGCGACTACAACTCTGCAATGTTCAGAATAGTATCCCAGTTGAAATTCTGTGGGGTAGATATCACAGATGAAGAAATGTTGGAGAAGACTTACTCCACATTTCATGCATCTAATATAACACTGCAACAACAATATAGGTTGCGTGGCTTTAAGAAATATTCTGAACTAATTTCATCTCTTCTTGTGGCAGAAAAAAATAATGAACTTTTGATAAAAAATCATCAGTCCCGTCCTACTGGTTCAGCAGCATTTCCAGAAGCAAATGCTGCATTTTCTAAAAATTTTGGACGAGGATATAATTATGGCCGTGGCCGTGGACGTGGTCGTGGTCGTGGCCGTGGACGTGGCCGTGGACGCGGTCGAAGTGGTTTTTACAACCCTTCACAGAATAACGCGATCCACAAGAAGCATCATGTGGAAAGACATGAAAAAGGAAAAGATGTTCGTGAAAGTTCTCTTCGGAATCCTGAAGATTCCTGTTACAAATGTGGCTCCAAAGGACACTGGGCTAGAGTGTGCCGAACACCGGAGCACCTTTGCAAGCTCTACAAAACATCCTTGAAAGGAAAAGAGAAAGAAGTGAATTTCACTGAACATGATGATCCTATGGATGATTCAACTCATCTTGATGCTTCGGATTTTACTGATGATTTTGTTGATCTTCCTATCCATCATGATATTGGTGATAATTAGACATATGATTGTATTATTATACTTTGTCATTTGTAATTTTCAAATAATGAAATATTTCACTTAATATGTTTCAAATTTTATTCTCACCAAATTATTTATTTTTTTGCATGAAGCTTGATATGGATTATTCTAATGATGAAGTCAAGACCAAAAGTGGAGAGATTTGCATACCGGATAGCGGTACAACACATACTATTCTCAAACATAAAAGGTACTTCTCTGAATTAAAACCAACAAAGGCAAACATCAATACAATATCAGGTCCTGTAGACTTGATTGAAGGGACTGGTAAAGCCAGCTTTATATTGCCAAATGGAACAAAGTTTTTCATAAAAGATGCTTTGTTCTCACCAAAAATCCAAAAGAAATTTGTTGAGTTTTAATGATATATATCTTCATGGATATGATACTCAGTCTGCAACTGAAGAAAACATGAAGTATATGTATCTTACTACTTATGTATCAGGAAAGAAGTGCATACTAGAAAAACTACCAAAGCTTTCCTCAGGATTGCATTATACATATATAAATGTGATAGAATCACATATGGTAGTTAAAGAGGATACAGAGACAATAACTGTGGCATGATCGTTTAGGTCATCCTGGTTCAATGATGATGCGAAGAATTATTGAAAATTCACATGGACATACATTAAAGGGCCAGAAGATCCTTCAAGTTAGTAAGATTCCATGTGAAGCTTGTTCTCTAGGAAAATTAATCACAAGGCCATCACCAGCTAAAATAAAAACAGAATCACCTACATTCCTTGAACGTATCCAAGGTGATATCTGTGGGCCTATACATCCATTGTGTGGACCATTTAGATATTTTATGGTATTGATAGATGCCTCTAGTAGATGGTCACACGTCTGTTTATTGTCAACTCGCAATGTGGCATTTGCGAGATTTCTTGCTCAGATAATTAGATTAAGGGCACAATTTCCTGATTATACAATCAAGAGAGTTAGACTTGACAATGCTGGTGAGTTTACGTCTCAGGCGTTTAATGATTATTGTATGTCTATTGGAATAGTTGTTGAACATCCTGTTGCCCATGTACATACACAAAATGGTTTGGCTGAGTCGCTGATTAAGCGCCTCCAACTTATTGCTAGACCATTAATAATGAGAACAAAGCTTCCTATTTCTGTATGGGGTCATGCAGTTTTACATGCTGCAGCATTAATTCGCATCAGACCAAGTGCATATCATGAATACTCCCCTCTACAATTAGCATTTGGTCAAGAACCAAATATTTCCCATCTTAGAATTTTTAGTTGTGCGGTATATGTACCAATTTCTCCACCACAACGTACAAAGATGGGTCCTCAGAGAAGACTGGGAATATATGTCGGTTTTGAATCTCCTTCTATAATAAGATATCTTGAGCCTAAAACTGGCGATGTTTTTACGGCTCGGTTTGCCGATTGCCACTTCAATGAGGCAATTTTCCCAGCATTAGGGGGAGAAAAGAAACAGCTGGAGAAGGAGATTACATGGAGTGAACCATCCTTATTGCATCTTGATCCTCACACAAGACAATGTGAGACAGAAGTGCAAAAGATTATGCATTTACAAGAAATAGCAAATCAATTGTCAGATGCGTTCACTGATACAAAAAGAGTGACTAAATCATATATACCAGCTGTAAATGCTCCTGCTCGGATTGAAATCCCAAAAGGACAACCCGAGAATGAAGTCACTCATGAGTCTAAGACACGCCTGAAGCGTGGTAGACCAATCGGTTCCAAAGATAAAAATCCTCGAAAAAGAAAAGGAGCAGATAAGCACGATGACCCCAATGTGCAAGAATGTGTTCCAGAAGAAACACAAAATAAACAAGAATGTGTTCCAGAAGAAACACAAAACAAGACAAATCAGAGATGAAAAATTCTGAAGATATAGAAAATCATGAAATCTCTATTGATTATGTCAATACAGGAGGATTATGGAATCGCAATAAGATAGAAAATATAGATGAAATATTTTCCTATTCCGTAGCATGTGATATTGTTAACGGAAGTGAGGATCCTGAACCAAGATCCGTCACTGAATGCCAAAATAGACCTGATTGGACAAAGTGGAAAGACGCTATACAGGCTGAATTGAGTTCGCTTAATAAGCGCAAAGTATTTGGGCCTATTATCCTCACGCCTGAAGCCGTGAGGCCAGTAGGATACAAATGGGTTTTTGTACGAAAACGCAACGAGAAAACGAGATTGTAAGATATAAAGCTCGACTTGTTGCTCAAGGTTTTTCGCAAAGACCTGGAATTGATTATGAAGAAACGTATTCTCCAGTAATGGATGCAATTACGTTTAGATATTTAATCAGCCTAGCAGTTTCTAAAAATTTAGAAATGCGTCTTATGGATGTTGTTACAGCTTATTTATATGGATCGCTTGATAGCGATATTTATATGAAAATCCCTGAAGGATTTAAAATGCCTGAAGCATTAAGTTCAAAACCCAGAGAATTATATTCGATCAAATTGCAAAGATCATTATATGGGTTAAAACAATCAGGGCGCATGTGGTACAATCGCTTAAGCGAGTATTTATTAAAAGAAGGATATGTAAATAATCCTATATGCCCATGTGTTTTTATAAAGAAAACAACATCCGGATTCATTATCATTGCTGTATATGTTGATGATTTAAATATTATTGGGACTCACAAAGAGATCCTAGAAGCAATGATATATTTAAAGAATGAATTTGAAATGAAAGACCTTGGAAAAACCAAATATTGTATTGGTTTACAGATTGAGCACTTTCAAAGTGGAATACTTTTGCATCAATCAAATTATACTGAAAAGGTCTTAAAACGCTTTAACATGGATAAAGCAAACCCTTTGAGCACTCCAATGGTTGTTAGATCATTGAATGTGGAAAAAGATCCATTCGCCCTCGCGAAGATAATGAAGAGGTTCTTGGTCCTGAAGTACCATACCTAAGTGCAATTGGAGCTCTTATGTATCTGGCTAATTGTACCCGACCAGATATAGCATTTGCTACTAACTTATTAGCAAGATTTAGCTCATCTCCTACACGGAGACATTGGAATAGTATTAAACATGTATTTCGTTATCTTCGAGGAACAACTAACTTTGGTTTGTTTTATTCCAGAGGATCAAAACAAGAAATAACTGGTTATGCAGATGCAGGTTATTTGTCAGATCCACATAAAGCCAAGTCTCAAACAGGATATGTATTCACATGTGGAGGTGCAGCGATCTCTTGGCGTTCACAAAAGCAGACACTTATTGCCACTTCTTCTAATCATGCTGAAGTCATAGCACTCCATGAAGCAAGCCGAGAATGTGTATGGCTAAGGTCTGTAACTCAACACATCCAAGAAACTTGTGGATTACCAGTCAACAGAGATCCAACAATACTGTTTGAAGACAATGCTGCATGCGTCGCTCAAATGAAGGAAGGTTTCATCAAAAGCGACCGTACCAAGCATATACCCCCAAAGTTCTTCTCATTTAGCCAAGAGCTTGAAAAGGATAAGCAAATTACTATTCAGTATATCCGATCAAGTGATAATGTGGCAGATCTCTTTACAAAGGCACTTCCCCCTACAACTTTCAGAAAGCTTATTCATGATATTGGGATGCGTCATAAGCGAGATTTATGAAGAAGAACTACTCATGTCAACTTGAGGGGGAGCTTACGTGGCTGCACTCTTTTTTCCTTACTATGGTTTTGTCCCACAGGGTTTTCCTGGTAAGGTTTTTAACGAGGCAGCATAGAACACGTATACAGAGATGATGTACTCTTTTTCCCTTCGCTATGGTTTTGTCCCACTGGGTTTTCCTAGTAAGGTTTTTAATGAGACATCATGTATGATGGATAGCCAAGGGGGAGTGTTAAGAGGAGTCAAAAAGGGATGGCTATCCACACCCACTCCCGTCAATTCCCCATCAAATCCACTGTGCTCCATTAATGGGTTTACTATGCGCTGATGCAAGCGATGACGCAAGCGACTGCATAGTGCCCTCAAGGTTTTCCTATAAGTAGGCCCTTCCTGATTCATTTCAATGTACACACAAAATTCAGAAATCAATAAGAATTCCTATTTCTACTCTGTCTCTAGAATTCTCTGTCTTGGTGTTATTTCTCGAAGTTTTACAACAATATGACTATTATACACTATTGTAAAAATCCTTGTATCTATAATTTTAGAAACTAACGCAAATCACTCAATTTAAAGTTAGATTCATTAATGAAAACTTTTGACCTGTTAAGAGATTTCTATGTTTTAAAACATATTTAAAATGTAATAAAATTAGAAATTTAGTTAAATTAAACCTATTAAGTTCATATAACGACAGAGATCCTATTCCAAACATCGAACAAACTAATTGGGATTAAAATACTTGATACATCAAAATAGAATATCCTTGTAAAATCCTAACAATTCTAACTGAAATTAACTTAATGTAGATTTCTCAGAATCCAGTAATTTGATAATTGGACTCGAGGTAAGCTCAGGTGACAGCTTCAACTCACTTTAAATAGATTATGCTTTATTATAAATTATCTATTCCTTTCATAAGTTATGTCTTTACTGTAAGGTATCATCTTCTTTATTTAAATTCGTGTATAAAAAAAACAGAGAGTTTTTTTCTTGACAATTAATTGAATTATTATTATTTTTGAAATTATCCAATTTTGAACATTATTATGTTGATTTTTACTAGGAATACTGATCAATTTACATGACAACTACATAATAACAACATTGTTAGTGTTACCAAAATTTTTGGGATAAATATTGTTATACGGTAACACCATCATCCTATCATATTGTTAAACTAGCCACCCTGTTATTGCACTGTCATTGTATTATCCCCGTAATTTAGATAACATAGACATTAGACAACTTACAACGGGATGGGAAAGTTAAAACGTGAGATAGTGTCTATATTTTGGGTGGACCTAGGAAAAAGTTGTGCGACCGAAAGTGGATTCCACTGCACGGTTCCCATGGAGTGACTGAAACCTCGTCATGTTTATCCTTTATACATGTTATATATCTTGTTATACATATTACATGACTACCTATTGGTAGAGCCTGGTTCAGTGCCAGGAGTCTGAATCATAATCCCTGATATGTACGGGACCCGTCTAAAATATAGACAATGTCTCAAACTGTTAACTTCAAATAACAAGTACTAGGTTTAAAATAAACATGTTAAGAAATACTGGACCTATGAGATACCTATGATTTGTTGTTAAAATTATACTATACTTAACAGTGCATGTTGTTTACCATTTTGCATGTTTATTTTATATTCTTTTATTTACCACTTACTAGGTCGCTTTCTGACGATCAGAGTTTGTGTGCTCAGATCCAGGTCCAGAGACTCCGTAGGATCAGGAGTACTTTGAGCACGTTTCCGAGCTCCAGTAAAGGACCTATCTTTCTTTATTTCCAGCTCGTAAGGTCTTTTAAATAAAATAGGAATGAAAAGCGTCCATTGTCTAATGGATAGGACAGAGGTCTTCTAAACCTTTGGTATAGGTTCAAATCCTATTGGACGCAATTTTTTTCCATCTATTTTTGAAAATAGCAATATCAAGAAACCCTTTTTGAATTATTCGAATCAGAAATAGTTCGCAATGATCTTGTACTAAGAATAAAATTCTAGTAATAAATTTATCCCTTTTCCTCAAGTAGAAATAGTTCGGTCTTTTATTGCTTTGTTTTTCTTTTGATTTTTCTTTTATTTTTCTTGATTTGTAATAAATCACAAATGTTGTGATACTTTAATACTTATGTGTTAAAGCTGGAGATGTTTATGATTATTGTGTTTGATTTTCATATACTGTGGCTTAGCGTATTTTGAAATAATACACGTCGACTCTCATCGCGTCCCCACATTGGTGTAATTTGGTTTGCGGGGCATGACAGGGATTTTTCTTGGTATCAAAGCCAAGTTTAGAGAGTATACCTATATTAATAGCCATGCCCTTATCGACGAAACTAAAATTTAATATTCCAGCTACAAGTACAAGAATGTTTATTATTTTTTGAAATTTATTTATATAATTTCTATGATCTTATCTTGATTTTTTGAGTAATGGCTCAACGACCTTCCTCCTCCCGTGTTGTTGCACGTGATGAGGCCATTGATTTGATGGGTGGCATGATAGAGTCGCAGCAGCAGTAAACGACACTCCTTCAAGATGGGTTGGTGGCAGCGCAACTGACAGCCACGACGACCATGGATAGGTCAATGACACCACAGGAATCAAAACCTGAGAATATTTCGGACTTCAGAAGGTTGTAGCCTGCCACTCTTGCTGGTACAAAAAAGTCATTGGACGCAGAGAAATGGTTGTGGTTAGTATAACTAATCTCCTGAATACGGCTCGTGTCCCAATGCTGATCAAGTGGAGGTGGTCAAGATTCAGTTGATACTTGTGGCTCAAACATGGTGACTTGCCGAGGAAGAGCAGTTGCAGCAACTGATCACTTGGGAGCAATTCACAGAGAGCTTTTATTAGAGGTTCTTTCCTAAGACAGCCCGAAGGGAGATGGAGCAGCAGTTCATCAATCTGCAACAGGGGAGTCGGAATGTTAACGAGTACACCATGAAATTTCTGAGGCTGAGCCAGTTCGCTCCATATATGGTGGTAAAGGAAGAATACCGGGCTAACCGATTTCAGCAGAACTTGAGGTTGGACATTCAAAAGTTTCTAGTCACACAATAGTTGGGGACTTACTCTCAGGTCCTCACTGTTGCTTGTAGCCTGGAGCATGTGATGGAGAAGCAGAGCAAGAGTAGGTTGCAGACAAGGCCACTGAAGTGACACTTTGACCAGGTGACCAGAGGACCTCCACCCAGATCTGATGATACACCACTGAACAAACAGTAGTTCACTCCTTCCTCGCGAACATTAGTCCGCAGATTCTATCTGTTGCCAGGACATAAGCAATGGGAATGCAAAAGGATAAACAGACTATGCCTGGCTAGTGGATCAGGAGATCATCAGCTAGCAGACTATCCATCCAAGAGACCGAGGAGCTTCATGCCCATCCCTCCAACACCAAAAGTACGAAACAACTCAGAACCTACTGGTAGAGGAGCTCCACTTCCTGAAAGAACACATAGAGGGGGGTGAATATGTGAATGCTAATTTAATGGTCAATAATGTGAAAATATAACAATTAAAAATAAATGATGCAAACGTTAACTCAAATTAAAAAGTGAAGCTGGATTCCCTATGAAGGGCTATAGAACTTCTCCTCTATATTCCTCTAAACAATGAGTTGAGGTGCTTAATTGCCTTCTTGATTTAGAGAGTGAAAATCGACAAGTATAAATGATGCTAGATATGAATAGCAAGTAGAAATGAATGTAAAAACACAAGTGCAAGAAACTGAAAAAGAGTAAGAGTAAGAGAGAAAGCAATCGCAAATACAAGAGATTAGTTTAGAGGTTCGAGTATCAAGCTCTATGTCCCCGCTTTCATGGCGTGAAGGATTTCACTATCCACTAAGGATCTTTTCACAAAGGAGCCACCACAAAGGAACTACAAGGTCAACACAAAATCGGAGTACACAACTCCAACTCTCCTCTACACAAGAGGTAATACAAAGCTAATGAGATTTACAACCTCTTGGTGACCACAAAGATCACAATTTTATAACTTCTTATAGTATTTGATGTGAGATGAAGCTCAAAAAGTTTGTGAAAGAGAAAATCATTTGAAATGAATCAATTTAAGAGCTGAAAAATTACATAAATTGGTTTTGAAATGAGAGCACTTGAAGCAAAAAAAAACTTGAAATCTTCACTCTTGAATAAACTTGAATTGTCAAAAAAAATTCAAAAACCATTCTTTTTAATCCTCTACGAATGAACCCTATATATATTGGCAAATGATAAAACACTATTAGAAGAGCTTATCAGGTCATTAAGAGAGATATTAGACTCAAAAGGAGCAAATATACCCGTTGGTAAAAAAAAGTTAAAAAACAAATTTTCAAAAACTAGCCGTTAGTGTAGCTTTACAGAACTTCAGTTGACCGCCTAGTCGACCGATCTCAACCGAGACCAAGCTAGTGCCAACCGGTCGACCGCCGGGTCGACTGTAAGATTTGTCAGTCGACCAGTCGGTCACCCGACAAACGTGCATGGCATGCGTAGGCTAAGGTCATAAGTGGCCTCGAGGTTCGACCGACCGCCCTGTCAACTGACCTAACCTAAAAATATATTATTGGGTAAAAATTGAATTTAAACTTAATTTTAAATATTTTATAATAGTTAAAAAAATATTTTGGCAATACATAGGTTATGGGGTACATGATAAAAATAGGATATATATATATAAATTTAAAAAAATATGGGACATGTATAAAACACCAAACCTTGTGAAATACCAAAACAAGAAAAACTTGATATTAAAACTCGCACTTTGAAAACTTGTATTTTGTGTGTGTGACTTCTTTAGCATCAATTCTACATTCAATACTTTAAACATACTATTTTCTTACATAGGTTCCATATGTATTTAAGCAATCTTCTACTGAGCTTCTCCAAAGAGTCAATCTTGATTTTCCTAACTTGAATCCCTTCCTTAAGTAAGTTTGAGACTTCATTACCTTTCTTTTTAGGAAGAAACATTTTGAATCTTCTTGAACTCTGACAAAATACTTAAACACTTGAACTTAATTAGTATTAAATAACTAAATAAGTTTTATTATCATCCAAACAAGAAACCGGTGATTGCAATTTTGGGTTAACAATCTCCCCTTTATTGATGATGACAAAATATATGAGTTATTTAAAAGAATAATATGAAGAGCTTAGTAAAGCTTCCCTTAAATTTATGCTTATCTATCAAGTTCAATTATTTATGACTAAAGAATGTAACAATTTCAAAACAATATCATATACATATAAGTATTGATATGAGATATGAAAAATCATGCATACAACCACCAAATAGGTATGCAACAAGGCATACAAATATGAAATAGAGGTAATAGCAAGTAGCAAGTATTAACTAAATCATAAATCTCTAACTCATAAATCTCTTCAATTACCAATTAACCAATAAATCTCAAATACTAATTTTAACACAAAACATGAATGCCAATTGAAAAATTAGGAATACTAATTGAAAGCATAAGCATATATACCAATTTACAAAACAATAAAAATACTAAATGATATAACTCATAAATCTTCTCTCCCTTTTTGCCATAAATCAAGAAGGGGCTCATAAATTAATAGATACCAATAAAATAAGCATTGAAAGTCTATCATTATTGATATCAATTTTATTTGAAAATGAGAGAAATCATACCAATTTAAAGTAATCAACAAATCAAACATAAATACCAAAAATAATAACTCAATTCACCACATTCAATTGAAAATTTATGATTCCATAATGCAAACATTTAACTCATCATAAATAAAAGAAAATCTATTAAATCAAGTGATTTAAAAATATCCGCTAATTGAAAATCATTAGAAATATAGTCAATCTCAATATCTCATTTCTCATAATGATCTCTAAGAAAATGATATATAATCTCTATGTGTTTGGTCTTGCTATGTTGATTTGCGTTCTTGGTCATATGAATGGTATAAGTAATATCATAAAATATTTTAATATGGTCATATTGTAAATCATAATTAAGGAGAGTATATTTCATCCAAAGTACTTCTGTACAACAAGCCCCGGCCACAACATCTCCACCTCGGCAGTTGAGAGGGCTATAGAATTTTATTTCTTAGAAGACTATAAAACAATGCAGTTTTCTAGAAATTGACAAGTTTCACCAGTGATCTTTCTATCCACTCTACAACCGACATAGTCGGTATCTGAAAACTCATCATTGAGAATTATTCGATTTTCGGATACTGATCGGAGCGGAACCAGTACTTTAAAATGTTTGTTTTGTAAAATCAGTGTAAAAGCAAGCGTGCTAATATTCCCTCGATACTGCTGTTATAGTAATGGCTCAATGGGTCGAATCCACGGGATGAGAGACGATAGAAGCATTAACAGTTTATGTTCACATGATTGTTAACAATTCTTCTTTGTTAAAAGAATGAGAAAACGAAAATAAAAGAAAAGAACCCCAGGAGTGCTAGGTGGAGAACTTGGTAAAACGACGATGTGAAAATAAAATAGAAGTGATTGTGAATTGGTAAAGCAAAACAAGAAAGCAGAAAATGAGAGATAAAGAAAATGAAATAAGAAGAGGTTCTGGAAAAATGATAAAAGAGATTGAAATTGACTTTTAAAACAAGATAAAAGAAAACTCATGGCTACTAACTACTAATTGCTCCACTAACCATACTAACCTCTTAGTGATAATTGCCTCACATGGATCCTTGGCCATCACTAGTCCTTGGTTTTAAGAGACGATATAAAGTATGACATATAAAATTATTCTTCTACATTCAAAACTTACATCAAGAGCAAGCTAATACAAATCTTAGATCATCAAAACCATTAGAAGAAAGTATGAAATAAGAGAGAGTTAACTTGGTAAGCAAGTTAGCAAGTTAGATGTTAGATGCATTATCATGACCATCAATGGCTCTTGCAAGAGTAAGGCCTTGTAGATATTATTAGATTCATGTGGATTATCAAGAAGGGGTTAAATGATTAGTGATTAGTAGTTAGATTGTCATGAAATGAAAGTTAGCTAGTCATATTAGAGGTTAGAGAAGAAACCATTGAAGAAAGGAGGAAAATTACATAGATTGTCACCATCTCTTATATCAATCTCTCTCTTTCTCTCTCTAAATCTCTCTGCCCTAATACATGAATCTAAAAGAAAATAAAAATACAAAAGAAAGAAGAAGAACACCTATATTACACTATACTAAAAGATAGAAAGCCTAACCTATTTTTAATCTGCTTGCGTTTCGGCCAAACCCTATAGTATTTATAGGTAAAAGGAGGTTCCAAAAAACGAGACGAGATCACGCATCAAAAATCGACACGTGGGCCCACCATAGGGCCGCGAAAACGCGGCCATAGCCACGTTTTTGTTGCAATACTAGGGATCTGGATCCCTGGTTTTGGTGTGTGGGTTTGTTACGCATCGGAGATTATCCAGATGTGCTTAGATTCGGTTATTTCTGTCCAGATTCTCATCATACGTGCGCAAGGGTCTAGGTTCAATGTATTTTCTAAAAGCTCCCTTACTTGACCTCCAAGAAATGCGGATTTAATTACCCAAAAATGGGCTTAATTAAGCTCTTATTTCTCTTTTTCCCCTAGACTCTTGATTTATCTTCAAAGTAGACCAAAACACAATTAAAAATGTTATATTATTCATAAATCGGTAAGAAAATGTGATATAATAATGCAGAACTATAAACTAATCAAATACCACAAGCCCATTCCAATAGTGCCCTTAAGATATCTAATAATACATTTTATGACAATTAAGTGAGACTCTTTAAGATAAGATTGAATAGTACATAGATATACAGTAAACATAATATCTAGCCTACTAGCCATCAAGTAAAGCAAACTACCAGTCATGCTACGGTAGAGTTTAATGTCAATATTTTTACCTTGTTCATCTTTGTCAAGCTTCATTATGGTAGTCATAGGAGTCTTGTATATCTTTACATATTCAAACCCAAATTTCTTAATAAGTTTTCTAGTATACTTGGCTTGATTGATGAAGATCATGTTCACAGTTCGAAATTCATGAAAAACTCCATCGTTGTTAGAATCATGAACAAGTTATGAAAAGCTAAACTTTCTAGAATCTTTTTAGTAAAGTGTGTAGGGGCAAGTATAGGATTAATCCACAGAGACTTATTTCTGAAAATCTAGTTTTTAAAAATCTATTTTTTATCTTAATCTAGTGAGAAATCCTTTAAAGAAAGGTGAGATGATGGTTTTAAAAACTAAAGATTTCTAAGCAAAAAATAATAATAAGAAAATAAAAGAAACTATGAAGAAAATAAAAGAAAAATAAAAAGTATGAATATAAACCTTGTACGAAGATTAAATAACTAAGGTGATGAAAAAGAAACTAAAGATTGCGTTTAAGGGAAAAGGAAGATGAAACCCGGTGACATTGTTCCTTGTTGTCACCTTAACATCTCTCTCCTCCAAACGATACTGAAAACAAAAGAATTAATAAAAGAAAAGAGAAAAGAACATGCATAAGATTAGTAATGAATTCATAAAATCAAACATGAAATCAAAAGAAGAGAACTGCATAAAAAATAAAGAGAAAATTAAAGAAAACTTAGACTGAAGACGGTGCACGATCTTATAAAAGAACTCTAAATTTTATTCAATAATTTTTAATTATAAAACCCATGATCTTCTCCAATCTCGCTCAAAATTCTCTTTTTTCTGGCTTTTCAGCCTTATGGTGTCACCGCTCTCTGAATACAGGTATTTATAGGAGATTAGGGATAGGATTTAGCATAGGGAGATGGGGGGAAAACGCTCCCCTAAATCTATAGAAAAGCCGCTGAAACGCGACTTTTACCGTGTTTTCACAGCTAAGGCCAAGATCTAGGGGTGCATCTCCATCCATTTGTCCTTTATCCTTCAATCTTTCTTTATTTTGAATCCCAGCTCTGTGTTTGACGATAAAATCTTTTTATCCTCAGCGAAACTGATAGCGCCTTCACAAATTCTATTTTTTCTTTGAATTTTTATAGTATTATCTTATCTGGTAGATCCAATCTTCAGATAATATAGCCTCTAGATCTTCTGAATTTGAGTTGATCCTTGTTTGATTTGAACTTTGGATTTCTTTGGATAGGATTCATGCTTATCTTCTCTTTATCATATCCTGCATGGATTTGAACATTAGGACATATGAGTTTGTAGGAATTATTACAGAATGAATGTAGGAATACAACAATAATTATACAATATATGTGTCCAACATACCCCCACACTTATCTTTTGCTCGTCCTCGAGCAAAACAAAACTAAATCTAAGGTTTTTATTGGACCACTTTTGTAGGTCACGCGATTGCACTTAACATGTGCAACAAGACTTTAAACCTCTAGGTTACCCCTAGAGGAGTTGTAGTCTCCTGAGGGTTTTCAGTGGATTACACCTACAAAATCCATAAAGAAAAAAATAAATTGTTAGTATTTTTGAAAATATATTGGAAAAAGAAGAGGAAATATTTGAAGTGTTTTTACAAGAATTAAGTAATTTATAATTTATAGGAGCAACAAACTATTCATCCCTAAACTTAGTTTCTATTCAAATAGTTTTTATCAATCATGGTTATGAATAAAATTGTATTCTCATCTAGTCTATTATTTTATCTTAAGTCATATGCATCTTGTGACCGTAAATATTTTGACTAAGAGTTCTTCAACCCTAACTCTTATGCTTTATTTTTGTATATATTGGTGATAATATTCTTTAACTCTCTTAGGCTTTCTAATTTGCTCATGTAACGAGCCTTAGTCAATGACTCCCAAACTGAATGATTTTAGGGCATCGGGTGAGAAAACAACCCAAGGACTTAGGACTTGAGCAAACAAGGCCACAAATCTAAGGATATATCTGGTGATATGAACCACTTTTAGGCGTGAATAATCATTCTTTATGAGTCATAAAAACTGAGCTTAATTAGAGGATTTTTTATATATATATAAAATATTTTATCTTTTTCTTTTTTTTTTCTTTTTTTAAAGGCATAAGAATCTTTATTTTGAACCATAAGTGTGTAAGTATATAAATGACGCATATTTTATCAAGGTAAAAATTAAGACTAAATTATTTTTTAATTTTTCTTCTTATCCCTAGAAATTAAACAAATATTCTTATTTCAGCCAAGTATAAGAAATCCTAATTATGATTCTCTTATTTCGTAAAATTAACTTAATTTCTTGCAAAAATAGGTCACAATATTGTTTCTCTCTTTTCAAAAAGTTTTTTAATTTTATTTTTATTTATTTATTTTATTTTTTTAGAAAAAACCTATGCTAGAATCCTCCCCCACACCTAACTTGACATTGTCTTCATTATTAAAATGTATGTTCATTATGCTAGCATTAAAAATGAACAAGGTGAGGGTTAGATAGTACCTTGAGAGCTGCAATAAGCATATAAGTTAGAGGGTAAGAGTAAATAAAAAGATGAAGCCACACCCCTAAATCTGGATAAAAGTATCTCCCTATAGAAAAGAAATAAAACTCTAGAAAGAAGAAAATTAAAGAAAATAAACTTTCTATATGAAAAACAACATCTCTGGGTTGCCTCCTAGCAATGCTTAGTTTAACGTCTTTAGCCAGACACAATCATATGACACTCAACCTCTATGCATGGCCTTCCGATATTGGACCAGAAAATTGAACAATTTTCTTACATGGTCCTTGAGCGGGACAATGGTGCATTCGAGAATGTTGAAATATGTGTCAAGATTTTTCAATTTAAGTACAAAATTTCGTGAGTAATATGGCATAGGCAGGCAATTGTTTAATCACATTTAAGACTAAAATGTCAATTTTGATGGGGCTGACATCTTCTAACACTTCATCCATCATAGTCTTACTTTCATTCAAATGGAAGGGTGATCTAGACATTTGAGGAAGTATTCACGGGGTATATCAGATGCCTCAATGGTCGTCTTAATTTGTGATCCCATTAAAAATTCATAAGGAGAAATCAATTCTTTCTGATTTTGCTGCCTAACAGTAGACTCTAAAAGTGTGTCAATTTTGAAATCGTCTACTTGACTTTGATCTTTTTCGTCTGTTTTTATTAATCTCAACCCAGTTTTTAAAAGATTGATTATTAGATGGCCCATCAAAAGTAAAGATACTCAAATCAAATTTTTTTTTCAAAGGAAAATTTAGACTTGAGCTTCAAGAAACACTAATCCTTAAACAATTCTTCAAGAAACATATCATCATCCATGTATACATCCTCAACATTATGATCAGCATACTTCAAAGAAGTTATGTACATTACAAAATCATCCTTAACAAATTCATCCAAAATATTGAATCATCATCAAAGAATTATTCAATTAGTGGCTCATGGTAAGACGAGGTGTCAAGCTCATGAATATCTCCAGCATCCTTTTCAAACACTTTTAATTTGGTTTAAGTGAAATGATGAGGGTACTAGTTTAAGATTTGAGTCAACATGTGATGTGAACTCTTGTGGTATGTCCAATTGGTTCACTTAATAGCACTGATGGAACTCTTGAGTTTAATCTAGAATTGGGGTTGAAGTAAATTAATTGAGATAAGTCATTATTTCATCGAAATGCATATATCTGCGAGCATTTCTCTTGATTAGCTCTTGATTAATTTGATTATTTTGAGGTATACACTATTGCATGATTTCTAAACTCTTATGTAATGTGCTCTGCAAATTCTCATGCTTATTATTCAATCCCCAAGATGGAAGAGATGGTTCAGTGTAGGATCAATTTGATTGATATCATTGATCCCATGAATATTGAGGACAATTTCAACCCTCAGAATTGAAGTTTGATGGATAGATTTGTTCGTAAGTCCTTGAAATATGTCGAATTGGTTTTGACCTAGTCTTAACGAATACTCTATTGAAGGACACTGTCCTGAAGGATGAGATGAATTAAACAGTGATAACACCACATGGGAGAATGAGATGAATAAGATGAACTAGTGGGTTGGTTGTAGCCATGAAAGCTCAGAAGTGAGGATGGTGGATGAGAATGAGGAAATGGCCTATCATGATAATAGTTGTAAACATCTTGATTTGGATAGGCCATGGAGGGAAATATTTTCAAAATGATAGGAGGGTAGAGGGATGGATGAAAATTGATTTTTTTAACTTATTATTTCTTTTTTTATTTTTGTTGCACTTACAAATGACTAAACCAATCAATTGCAACGAAGTATTTTCTTTATCTTAAATTTAATTTAAAGGTAATTAGTTTTTCAACTACTAATCTTAAGAGAATAGAATTCTACCTACTTAGACAGCTCCTAACTGGGTTGGACAGATTGTGGGCTAACCGGTTAAAGCCGTCAAACAAAGTGATTCGATTCTCCCTCCAAGCTGGGCACTTACTAATTTCAGCCACTCTTTCTTAGACAAGAAAGTCCCTTGGTCTTTATTCTAGGCCAGGCACCACCGCAATGACCAAGTCACACTTTCTAGATAAGAAAGCCTTCTCTCATGAGCTTAAAAGTAATCACTGGAGTATTCTCAAAATGAATCCAGTTCGTGAGCTTGAATTCCTAGTGGTCAAGTTTCTAATTGATTTTAAATTTAGTTCAAGCTTGGAAAAACTTATATGCGTTATGATTTTTGAGCAAGGAACGAGTGATGAAATTTTGATCTTATATGAGGGGGATAGCTCTTAAGATCTCTTTATGCAGAATGCACTAATGCAGCACGAGTCCAATCAAAAAGCACCTCCAAAATCTCATTGACAAGAGATTCGTGGGTAGAGTTAGAAAATATAAACTTTTCTGACGACTCTAAAGTAAGCAATTTTTTTATAATTTTTTATTTTATTTTAGCAAAGTAATTATATCATAAACAAGCAAGCTTCGTCTTGTTGTGCAAGTCTTCCTTTGTTCATGCAATATCCTTGCAAAAGAAAATTTAAAATTAAATCTTAGGGATGGTAAAGAAAAATAATAAAAAGAAAAGAATTTTGAATTTTTTTAAGATTTAACTTTTTGAAATATTTTTATAGTTAATTTTTTTATATTTTTAATTTAAATTTTTTTATAAAACTAGAAGAGATTAAATGTCGATTTTCAAAAACAAAACTTTTCACAAGTCCCCGACAATAGCGCCAAAAACTGTTCGCAGTTTAAAATTCATGAAATACTCCATCGTTGTTTGAACCATGCACAAGTTATGAAAACCTAACTTGCTAGAATATTTTTAGCAAAGCGGTGTAGCGGCAAATATAGGGTTGAATTCACAGTAACTTGTTTCTGGAAATCTAGTTTTTAAAATTTAATTTTTATCTTAATCTAGTTGAGAAATCCTTTAAAGAAAGGTATAATGATGGTTTTAAAAACTAAAGATTTTTAAGCCAAAAAAAAAGAAAAATAAGAAAAGCAAAGAAACTATAAAGAAAACAAAATAAAAATAAAAAGGATGAATACTAACATTGTGCTAAGATTAAATAACTAAGGTGATGAAAAAGAAACTAAACATTGAGTTGAAGGGAAAAGGAAGATGAAACCCGGTGACTTTGTTCCTTGTTGTCGCCTTAACGTCTCCCTCCTCCAAATGATGCTGAAAACAAAAGAACTAATAAAAGAAAAAAGAAAGCACATGCATAAGATTAGTGATGAATTCATAAAATCAAACATGAAATCAAAAGAAGAGAATTACATAAAAAAAATAAAGAGAAAATTAAAGAAAACTTAGAGTGAAGACGATGTACAATCTTGTAAAAGAACTTTAAATTTTATTCAATAATCTTTAATTACAAAATCCTTGATCTTCTCCAATCTTGCATTACAATCCTCAAAACTCTCCTTTTTCTGACTTTTCGGCCCTCTTATGTCACCCTCTCTCTTTGAATACAGGTTTTTATAGGAGATTAGGGATAGGGTTTAGCGTAAGGAGATAGGGGAGAAAACGCCCCCCCTCATTCAACAGAAAGGCCGTAAAATGTGGCTTTTGCCACACTTTCGTGGTTGGATCCTGGCCATTGGGCCAGGATCTGGGGTGCATCACCGTCCATTTGTCTTTTATCCTTCTATCTTTCTGGATTTTGAATCACTGCTCCGTGTTTAACGAAATACTCTTTTTTTCTCAGCAAAACCGATAGGGTCTTCACAAATTTCATTTTTCTTTTGAATTTTTATAGTATTATCTTATCTGATAGATCCAATCTTTAGATAATATAGCCTCTAGATCTTCTGAATTTGAGTTGATCCCTATTTGATTTGAACTTTGAATTTGTTTAGATAAGATTCTTACTTATCTTCTCTTTATCATATCCTGCATGGATTAAGACATTAGGACATATGAGCTTGTAGAAATTATTATAGAATGAATGTAGAAATGCAATAATAATTATGCAATATATGTGTCCAAACTGATCCCATCACCCTTTACTTGATTTGGAGCCCAAGAATATAGTTGAGCACCCCATCATACTCATTTCGGACTCTTTCTTCATGCATGATTCAAAATCCTTACAAAGCTTTTCATTAGTAGATCCAAAAATGATATCATCAAAATATATTTATACTACTAAGAAATCATCATCTACATGCTTTATAAATAAGGTAGTATCAACTTTGCCTTAACAAAACCATAAAAAAAAAAAAGTACTTAATCTTTCATACCAAGCTCTTGGAGATTGTTTTAAACTATACAAAGCCTTTTCAAGTTTAAAAACAAAATCCGTATGCGTAGGATCAACAAACTCGGGGGGTTGTTCAAATACTGTTTGGTTGGAAAAGTGGGTTAATATAAAGTTTCTTTGAATAGCTGAAAAGTTACAACAGAGCGATTCTGATTACAAAAGACAGGAGAAGAACTGGTTCTCCTCTTTTTAAGGCTAGGTTCTTCGTGTGGTGATGGAGAGTGCTTCTTGTTCCTCGTTGATCAGCCGAATATCAATCTTCTCTCCAGGATGCTCTCGAGAATCAATGAGAAGAGAGCTCTATTTTTAGCATAATAGATGTTTAGAGTCTTCTTATTACTCTTTTCTCTCTCTCTCTCTCTCTGAACCTTTGTAGTTGAAAAGCAAGAAGCTTTTTAGCTTGAGAATTCTTAGCTCACAATCTCAGAAAAAGCTTCCCCCTCCCTTATAGTTCTTCAGGCTATTTATAAGGAGTCATAGGGGTATTATTGTTTCCTAAAATCCCTCTATAATAAGGATTAACTCTCACATTACATAGGGAGTTAATTGACTCAGTAATTGGGGTCAGTTACAACAGAAATATGGGTCTCATGTTGGACGTGGATCTCACGTTACTTGTTAGAACGCGGAGTTGCTCAGGCCTATATTTGAAGTGAGACGCAGTTTCTCAGACCCGCATCTAAAATAGGTGCCGAGTTACTTGAAATGAGACGTGGGGTTGCTCAGACCCACGTGAGACGCGGATTTCTTCAGACTCGTGTTGAACACAGATTTACTCAAGCCCGCGTTTGAAGTCTCCATGCTTCTCTCGATGCGAGGTCTGCATTTTAGTTTGAAACGCGACCTTCGCGTTGAAGTGATGTTCGCATCTGATAATTGGTCCTTAGTGATTTTTGGACAGCCTACAGAACTTCTTCCTCCGCAATTGACTGGAGCAGATTTCGAAATAGTTTGGACTCAGTTGATTTTGGGCTTCCCATGATTGGACTGATAATCTCTTGAGATGCCCTTAGCTTGATCCTATCTGGATTATTGTCTTCATGAGTGTACTGTTGAACTACTTGAAGCCTTCAAGAAATATCATCACAAGTGTCTTAGAAACTCAGTCTAGCACTTGTTATAAGCTCTGGTTTGTTTGTCAGTGCACTGTTAAACCGGCAGAGTTATCGATTACTCTTGCCCGTATACTGTTGAATTGATTACAGAAGCAGAGATATACTCTTTTCATGTGAGAGAACATAGCCCTCATAGACGCAGTTGTCATGTAAATCAAGTGGAGACATGAACTTTAATGAAATTGAGACGCGACTCTCAATTGTTGTAGAGACGCGGCTCTCAATTGTTATAGAGACACACTCTTAATTGCTGTTGAGACGCGCTCTCAATTGCTATAGAGATGCGGCTCTAATTACTATTGAGACGTGGCTCTCAAAATGTGAGATCACGTTAGTGTATATCTCATCAAATACGGGCAGCTCACTAATGGGGTAAATAGTGTTTAAAAAACTCTAATCACAAATTATAAACTATTAGCAAAAAAATAACAGAATAAATCACACAGACTCAAGCAAACACAAACAGGAGAGATTTATCCTTTGACCTCAGTCTTAGTGACCTACTCACTTAATCCCCAAGCAACTCGCTTGAGATTTTTCTTATCCTGATTTTGAAACACCCCAAAATTAACTTCAGTACACCACTTGACTAAACTCCCTTCGTCAAATCTGTACACCTCTTCTTTACGCTAAGAAGACACATGATAGGTAGTCAAAAGAGCATATTTATCATCATATTTTCTTACTTATTCTTTTATAAAGCACTGCTACGTACGTTTTATTGTTTAGTGTTGTGCAGGCCTTGAGTAATTAAAGAATAAATAAATGAAGCCCAATTGAAGCCCAAAAAAGCCCGCATGCATGATTTATTTTAGTAATTTTAGAAGCTTTTATCTTATTTAACCTAATCTAAACCTGAATTTTAAATTATTAATTTAAAATCTAGGGAGGAGGAGGAAGGATAAAGTAGGACCCCTAATAACTTTTCAAACTAAGGGGAGGAGGAGAAGGATAGAATAAGATGGATCCTTATCCTAATTAAAAATAGAGGTGAACTTCTACTGGAACCTGGTTGCTTGCACTACAAGATAAAGATAAAGGGGAGAAAGACTTGAAGATAAAGATAAAGGGACCAAATCCTTTTCAAATTCAGATTTTTGATAACTTGCTTCCATGTTATCCCGAATTCTTAAGATCGAGGGTCAGAATGCAGAATCCAGGAAGAGACGCCCAGATGGACGGACCAGAGGAGGTCATGCGAGAAAGCGCGTAGCATTGGCCACGCTTTTTGCCGCGAAACGCGGCTGTCGTATCGACAGAGCTAGCAACGCGTTTTCGTGGGAGAGTTGTACTGGGACTCTACGTCTTAAATCTCCTATAAATACCCCTGTAGAGGAACAAAGGAGCAGATCTCAGAAGCTCAAGTCTAGAGTTTCCTTTAAATCCTCTTTTCTTTTCGAATTTTCTGTATTATTTCATTTTTATATTTATTTGGAGAAGAAGATTGTTGAAGAAGCAGAGGAGCTTTGTAATTGGTCAGTGACATCCAATAAAAAAAGGTTCTTCATTCTTTTTACTCTTCTTGCTTTTAAGTTCAATTTAGTTTTTTTTTTTTGCTTTAACTTATTCGTTGTTCTTCTTTTAGTTTAATGCAACTTTTCTTATTCATAAAAATTGAAAATAAAAAAAAAATATGAGTAACTAATTAAACTTATAGTTGCTAGTCTCTCGATCAACCTAAGTTTAGTTTAAAAGATGAACTGATTGACATCTATACTTGTTAGAAACCCTAAGATTAATTGATGTTCTTGAAGAAGAATCAATAATTAAGTTTAACTGGGTTACACGTTTTAAATGGTTATTCATAATTCATATTTAAATACTTTGATAGCATAATTTTAAGTAGACTTTTCTTATGCTATGCTTTGAAATTAGGATGAACTATAGTTTAATTTTTATTAGTGCACACTAATTAGGGTTTACAATATTTTTATTCATCTTGCTTGATTCTCAATCAGAACTCTAGGTTAGATAATTCTTCATTCAATATGATGTTAACTCTTTTTGACTAATACTTTAGTTGTGGTAGATGATTAGTAGACTATAATACTTTTTGCTTTATTAAAACTAATTCTCACAATCAATATCTCTTTTTTTCAAGCTAATTTTAGAGAAAATCATTCTGAAAAGCTTTCATCGTATCCTTCCCTGTGAATCAACCCGTCTAGCCCTTACTATACGGTTACATTGACAATACTAAGATCTTCAAACTTTAACTCTTTCTTTATTATTTTCCCGTCTTAATCAAAATTTGGCGTCGTTGCCAGGGAGGAAACGTACGATATTCTCTAAAAAAACTATTTTTTTGTTTGCAGGATCTGATAAAAAAACACTAGCTGCAGCTAAAGACATATAGCTACTCTGTACCTCTGCCCTAGAAGGCAGAGCAACAGAGCCTACTAAACAGTCGCGCAAACGCAATTACAGCATTTCCGCGGCAATAGTAGATCACTACTAATTGATCTTTTGCAGGTTGTTGCAAATTGCAAAGTCCTCTTTACTGCTTTGATATTATTTCTCAGTGATCACCCTGCATACTGCTAATTAATTAATAGTAACCTATTGTTGACTAATTAAAAAAAATTTAGACTCTTGCATCATAAGCACGTGTCTATTTAAATTTCTTAATTTTTGTTGAAGAGTGCTGGCGACAAGGTACGTTCGCATTGCATATAGATTAGGAAGCACTCTTGGCTGATTTACTGCTTTTGAGTGAATACTTGTCTATTGCTTTACACGTGCACTAAATCACTTTAAGGGTAAAACTCATAAACAAGATAAGGTGGGGATGTCATTACCCTTTCTTGGCCCACAAATCATCTCCGTTGCACTCATAACCCTAACCCTAAAATAAAAATTGACTAGACGTTGGCCTTAGGTTAACTCAGACTCATTAAGAGATTTACCGAAGGAGGAAGTTGTTCGAAATTAACTCTCGCCAAATCGGTGTCTAAGGTAGGGGATGAGGGACGAAACCCCGAAGGTTGGTGGTTTGGCATAATTAGGCTCGTCTTTGACAGGTACCTCCCACCGATCTTGCACCTACTTTGCTGATTAACTTGTGGTTAAGGTCGGCAATATACCTCCTAAAGACAGTCTAAAGTTAGGAGTCGTCTAGGTCCAGGCTTACCCTAGATTAGGATTTTTGATTATTTCTTCTTTCTTGATTGATTGAGTGAACTTACTTGTTTAACTGTGCATGTCAGCTTGGTCGAGAGACCCAGTAACATCTAGACTAACTAGGAACAATTCACCACCCGAACAAAAACCTGATTCACATATGGCACAACCACTATCACTGCAAGATAGGTTCTATCCTATTAGGACCTCTCTCCATCTTGCATTCAGCTGCCCGATATAGGAGATGACCAATTTGAGTTAAACTACAATACATCAACACTCTTCCCAAGTTTTATGATTTGAATACGAGGATGCATACAATTTCATAAGAGAATTTAAGGAAGTATGTCTAATGATGAAAATATCCAGCCTAGGAGTAGATGCCATTTGTAGGGGCCCGGAAGGAGATTTTAGGTGAGAAGGATCGGGGTGTAAAATATTCCTTGAATCAGTTGAAACAATTACAACCAGACTTTCCTTTCTTTCCGGTTACAAGGGAGGGAGGATGTTGAATCTTGAATCCCCCCTTTGTTTAATGCTGGGTTCTTCGTGTGGCGGTGGAGAGTGAATCTTGTTCTCCGTTGACCGGATGACTGTTTGGACCGTCGGGGATCTTCTCTTCGGTCGGTAGAGAGAGTAACTCGGCTCTGTCTACCAAAACTCTAGAAGAGGAGCTAGGCAAAGAGCAGCTAGTACGCAGTAAGCTTGCTGAAGAGTCTTCTCTCCTTCTCTGTTGACGATGCCTTCGTCCGGTGATCGTGCGTGTCTCTCTCTACGCGTGTTGGATGCGTATGCCTGTATGTAGGTACGTCTCTCCCCGTGTGTCTGTGTGTTGATGCCAACAGGGCTATTTATAGAGGTCCCTGGGGATGAACGTGCCCCCTGAAAACGCTCCACAATGAGGGGCCACTTCCCGCTACATGTGCGGTGACTGGCCCTTATTTCGGGTAGTTGCAACCGAGACGCGGGCGTCGAGCCAACGCGTCCTGATGCTGAGACGCGGGTGTCGAGTCAACGCGCCTTGATCCTGAGACGCGGGCGTCGAGCCAATGCGTCCTGATGCTGAGACGCGGGCGTCGAGCCAACGCGTCCTGATGCTGAGGCGTCCTGATGCTGAGACGCGGGCGTCGAGCCAACGCGTCCTGATGCTGAGACGCGGGCGTCGAGCCAACGCGTCCTGATGCTGAGACGCGGGTGTCGAGCCAACGCGTCCTGATGCTGAGACGCGGGTGTCGAGCCAACGCGTCTTGAGCTTGGATCTCTGCTTTTAAAGGCTTGTCTGTTTTTTAGACAGCCTACAGAACCCCCTCCAAAGTTTTCGATATTCCGCAGTTAAATGGGACGGATTTCGGAATACTTTGGATTTTAGCCGCGTTCGCCTTTATGACTGGACTATTAATGCTCCGGGTTTGATCTTATCTGGAGTTGGTCTTTGTGAGTGTACTGTTGAACTCTTTGAAGCCATCAGAGTTGATCGTGTTGAGTGTCTAGATACACAGTCTAAACCTCCCCGATCGCTTTTAGTCTGTCATGAGTGCGCTTTTGACCAGGAGTGGTTGGCCTTCTGCTTGTGCCAGTGTACTGTTGAACTGATTTGCAGAAGCCGAACGCAGGTTTTTTTTTTGAAAAGCAGAGACTGCCTTAAAGACGCGACTTCCATGGGGTGCGTCTTTTTGGTGATAGGAACGCGACTAATATTCCATGAGGTAGATGCGATGTTTAGCCTGCTTGGGAGGACGCGAATTTTAGAGAGACGCGTCTTTTGGATGCAGACGCGATTTTCTGGACACAACGCGACTTTCTGGTGCATTTATGGTGATGCTGACGGGGCATGTCCATCGGAGAGCGCGTTCTTTGGGCGCGAATCTGTGCCATGTATGATTACGCCGCCAGCTGGCCTGGGGAACCGGAGAGGTTTTCTCCGTTAGGCGCGCGGATTTCCCGGTTCATTAAATGAACTGCTCCACGTGTCGAATGATGACTCGCGGCGGGGTCACGACGCATGATCTTCTCTGTTCAGAAATGATCTGGTTACACGCGTCACGTGGCGACTCGCTGCAGCGTCTATCGGGCCACACGCCGCGTATCTTCGCGAATCTTTGTGCCTATAAAAGGCCACAGTTAGAGAGATTTGTCTTCTTCTCCGAACGCGCTTACTCAGAGATTTAAGAGAGTTCTTCTCTCCATTACTGCTCATCTTCTTCATTGACCTCTGATCACCAATGGCACCCAAGGCCAAGCCGACCGCGTCGTCCTCCAAGGCGACCATTGCCGAGGCCCAAGGGGGCTTCCTCCGTGCAGGATGTTTTCCGAGGTAAAGATGCCATTTTGGCTAAGCTTCACCGTTACTGGAAGTTTTAGAGAACCCTAAAAAAAAGCTCTTAACACAGAATATGAACGGGTTGATTCTCAGACGCAGTCTCGGACGCGGTCTTTGAGTTGATAACCGAGGCGCGAGTTTGATGACCTAACGCCAGTGAACTCTGCACTTCGGGTCCTTCACTTAGAGATTTCCTAACTGTGAAGGATCTGGACGCGGTCTTGGTTTGCAGAACGCGGATTTGATCCTTGCGTTCTGTGCCACTTGACGCGGATTTGCAGGTCTGGACGCGGGTTTTGATAACTTCTGCGTCCAGTATCTTTTCTGCGTTTTGAACGCAGATTCGCAGGTCTGGACGCGAATTTTGATAATTCCTGCGTCCAGTTTCTCTTCTGCGTTTGGACGCAGATTCGCAGGTCTGGACGCGAATTTGATAATTCCTGCGTCCAGTTTCTCTTCTGCATTTTGGTCATGAACACTTAGCATTTTTCCTTACTTTTAATGAAGTATCTGACTAAGTGTCCTTTTCTTTCGCAGTGCGATGTTTCATGTTCTGGCTCACTTGCCAAGACGCGCCACTTTGGACATGTAAGTGGTGCTGACCAGGGCTTGACCTTCGTGCTAAGAATGAGTGTCCCATTGACTGCTGACCAGTCGCCGGATCGCAGGGAGAGGCTCTCTAATGTTGACAGGAGAACCTTTCGGGCGCTTATGACCGATGCCGCATTCAAAACGGATGATCGCGTCAGGCTGGAGAAGCCTGCCTTCTTCTTCGGGGATCGTATTCATGATGACGGCCGTCGCGTGTCTGGAGGAACTTACAAATGGCTCCGTCAGATAAAGGATAGAAGATTGTTTCTTCCGGATATGGAGAGGATGTTCCCGTTGTCCTACTTCCAACACATGTCCATCCCTCGGAAGATGGAATGGGACATTTCCCAATGTGTCCCCGAAATCACCCTTGGTGACTTTGGCTTCCAGAAGGTAAACCGCCATGATAGTCATGACAGGTCAGCCGTCGGCCTGTTCCCCGCGTCGCGCAAGTCCGATGTTCCGGTCGGGGAGATACCACAGCTTGCCGCTACCTTCCTTAACTCGTTTATGGAAGCGGAGGGTGACTATCCTACTGAGTTCCGTGCGCATGGGTGGATCCATTCTACGGGAATGTTTGGTGGGGCAGGATGGTGGGTTTTGTCCTCACCGATCTTAAAGAGCTGCTAGAGTGTGTGGGACTATACCCGGCGGTCAGGGCCGTACAGTGGGGTATCCCACCAAGCTCTCATAATTTCTTCGGAGTCCTGGAGCGATATGACTCTCTGACGGGGACATTCTTCACCCCGGTTGGAGAGATGGGCCTGGCACTGCACGAGCTGCATGAGGTCTCGGGGCTGGCGTCAGGGGACATTCCTTATGAGGAATATGTCCCTACCACTAAGGAGCTCCACTTTTTGGAAAAGAGTTTCCCGCAATATATGAGACCTACTGGGAGGTGATGTGCCACTTCCACATCTGCGGCCAGATAACTGCCTGGAGGTCAGGAGAGTCAAGCAGTTGTCTTGGGCTAGTTATCTGTTCAACAACGTTAACAATAAAGACCTCCCGATAACCCGACTGGCTCCCAGCTCCGATAGGGAAATTGAAGACAGGATCGACCAGGCTCCGAACAGCTTCTACACCACGGAGTCGAACGAGGACGGTTTCGACCCTGACCTGGTTTTTGAAAGCTTTCACCATCAAGCCCGGACTTCCATCTCTAGTCGAGCACTGTTGGCGGGCTTCTTGATGCTGTGGTTGAAGCGTTGTGTGGTGCCCACGCTGCCACACGAAGTTATTGTTGCCGACGTGGTGTACCCGGCGGTGCTCCTGGCTCATGGTAGCCCCATAGCTCTTCTTCCGGCCGTGGCGGCCGGTATTCAGAGTGGGCTACGGGCGTTAGCCAAGAATTTCTGCGAGCCCCCGAAGACTGTTGACTCCCATGGAAGCCATATGTCGACTCAGAGGGGAATCCGAAGGTGAAGCGCCCTAACCCTCGGATTGAACTGCCTTACACGTACCTCATGGCTTGGTACGTGATGCATTGCCCTTCTTTGATGACGGCGGCGCGTGAGAGCACGGGTCATGTCCCATTTGTGCAGCGGCTGGAACGTTCGGAGTGGCGTGACACCTACCTGTATTATATTAGGAAGTGTTTTTCCTGCGCCACGAACTACCAGCTCAACGCTGCTTTCCAGACGTTCCTGGTGCGGCTTTCGGGGAGTTGTTCGCTGATATCGCTGGTCGGGATAACTTCACACAACTGCCTGCGGGAGTCTTCTGGTGGTTGATCAACATCCGGCCGGGATATGTGATGTTCCGGCAAGGGACTTCATGCACCATCGAGCCATACATGCCGAACCGTTTTGCCCGACAGTTCGGCTACGATCAACTCTATGTCGGGAACCCCAATGCTCGGCTCGCCTTCGAAGGGAACCTGTTCGAGGGTGCTCGGGCCTGGTACTACAGTGTGGCTGGAGGGACGGGAGCAACATTCCGTCTACCCATCGAGACGCCCAAATGCCGCACGAGCTTCAGCTTTCTGCACATGGTACTTCCAAGCCAGCCAGACACCAGACCTTGTTCCGGAGTCTTCATGCCTTGAGAGCATCAATGCACATCTCGAGGCCAGGTCAGAGTCCGGTAAACATTCGAAGCTTATCGACCAGTATCTGAAGGCTCATAAGGAGGTCAGGAGACGATCGAGGAGGGAGCCACAAGCAGTGAGGGCGGAGCCGCTACCGACACAAGGGCAGAGCCTCGAGCGACAAGGGCTGAGCCACCAGCAATGAGGGAGGAGCCACGGGCAAGGAGGTCTAAACAGACGGTGAGCAAGCGTCGTCGACACTCTGCTTCTATTGCTGGGCCTGTCCCAAAGAAGGTTCGGAGGGACTTAACAGCCGAAGTCTCTCAATCTGAAGGCACCTCTACTGGAGTTGAGGCTCGTCCTGAAGACGTCCTTGTCAGGGTTGAGGAACCGTCGGAAGATGAAGATTTCCCCACCCTAGTCCGTGCCCCTAGGTCACACCGCAAGACCGTGGAGGAGGGGGAGCTTGTTGACGAACTCACCGCTGGTGATGATGATGAGCGGCTTGAGGTCGACATAATGGGTGAAGAGGATGTTGAGATTCCGGGATTCTCAGCTCAGCCCGAGCTTCCTTTTGCTCATGAAGGAGAGGTGAGGCACGGCAGCCGGGGTCTCCTAGCGTCTTCATTTCCAGTCCTAGGGCAGTTGACCCTAGTCCTACCACTGGGGTGATCGGAGGCAAGGCTCCTGTTGCGAAGCTTCCTCGCGTTGAGCTGTCGTCTTCTTCGTTATCGGGGGAAAGCGCCTTTGAAGACGAGGTCGACTATGGCGATGAACCCGCTCTTCCTGATCAGAGCAAATTCTTCCACATCTCGGAGGAGGAAATATATGGGGCGAGCCATCAACTGCACCATCGCTGGCGATTATCCCTACTGAAGGTATTCTTTCCATCTTCTGTCTAATCTTCTCTTTGCATATTGAAGAGGATGTTCTAACATTCTTCTTTTATGCTGCAGGGCCAGCCGGAGACGCCGACGCTACAACCTCCTCGCGTATCGAGGAGATGGTGAAAGAGTTGACCCAGCCCGAGAGAATCGAGGCTTCAGAGGGGGCAACTGTTGAGATCGGGGAGCCTTCCATTTTGCCGGAAGGGGAAGCAACCACTGAGGTTGAGGAGGCTCTCACTCTGCTGGGCGAGGAGGTTACTGCTGAAGCCGAGGAGACTTCCGCTCCGCAGGATTCGACGTCTCTGGACCTCCAACCTGGTAAGGCAGCTCTGATGCTTTAAATGTTTCGCTTTTCTACCATTGTGGCTAACATCGCGATAACTTGCAGAGAGGACTGAGGGGGCTCAGGTAGAGAGTCCGACGGTCGGTACTCTTCCAGAAGGCCACACAGCTCAGGTCTCGATTGAGGTTTCTGAGGAGGTTGCGCTAACTACTCCATCATTGGTCGTGGAGGTTCCTGCAGAGGTAGCACCTCCGGAAGCGCCATTGGCCAATCTTGCTCTTGCCGTATCGACGGCCAGCACGGCTCTTGTGCGAGAAGATCCGCCTTATATCCCCTGCCCTGTGACAGAAAAGGGGTCGGGAAGCTTCCCAGGTGGTGAAGACATAGGGGAACTGGCACGTCAGATGGTGCAACAATTCTTCGCTTCGATGGGATCATGTATTGATCTCATCTTACGTGGGAGCAGCTCCTTCAAATTTGCCCAGAAGCTTCTCGAAAATATGGCCGTGAACATCGAATTAACGGGAGGCCCCTCACTTGCCGAGGCATGTCTGCGGGTGGTGAAGCAACTGGGAGATGACCTGCACGAGCTGGAGTCTTTTGAAAATGCTGGCTCCTTTGATGAGGCCCAGGCCACTTTGACTAGGCTCCTAGCTGCTCAAGAGCGAGAGCGACAGGAGGCGGAGGCACAAATCGCTGCAGAGGTTCGCAGCCTCGAATATTCCCAGGCTGAATGTCAGAAACTAGCTGACGATTCAAGGGAATCCGAGCTAACCGTGCAGAGCACAGAGCAAGTCATCATCAGGGCTCGGGACACCATTGCCAGGGCAGAAGCTGTGCTTGCGCTCATTGAGGAGAAGCTTGTTACCCTCAAGAAGGAGCTAGAGGAGCAACGGGCTGCTAAGGCGCGAGCTGAAGAGAGTCTGTCTCTACATTTTTCCAGGGTGGAATCTCTGCGAACGCAGCTGGCCGCAAGAAATTTCTTATCTGAAGAGGAGCTGCGGGACCGGGTTATTATGGAAGCTGAAAGGACGCGCCAACACGAGATTCACCGCCTCAAGGAACAAATCCGTTCCTTGGCGAACCAGGACATTTAGCCTTCTTTTCTTTTTCTTTTTGTAAAGAAAAGGACACTCTATTTATCAAGAGTGTTTGTATCCACTTTTACCATTTTTTTAATATAATAAAAGCTTTTGTGAAGTTTTTGGCTCCACCTTCTTCTTTAGCTGTGGGTGAATCCAACTTCCTGATCACTGGTTGTGAATACAGAACTTAGGTAAGACCAAGTTCTTTCAATAAAACGCGGCGTTGACTCTGAGTCTACTCGACGAGACGCGGCATTGATCCACATAGTGAGACGCGGTCATCAGTCCATAGGAATGAGACGCAGCGTTAATCACAGGGTGGAACGCGGTCATCATTTCATAGGAACTGATATTTCGCTAAGTCCTTTTAATGAGACGCGGCGTCAATCACCAGGCAAAACGCGATTCTGAATAACGCGAATCTGTCTTGCTAAGAAAGACGCGGGTCGAGCAGACACGAGAGACGCAGCCTTGCCTGCTCAAGGGACGCGGCTTTCCCAACTGCGTTTAGTGCAATCTGACTTAAAAGATTTTAGGAGATCTTTGAACGTCAAGTCTTCACTGTCGATTGGGGTTCCGGGTCATCCGTTGCTTCCCAAGGCAGTTGTCCACGCGTTGACTCCTCATTGGGCTCGGGCGTTAATGCCCTTAAATGCAAAACCGACGCTGGCGGTTGAAAAACCGGCGCTCTCGACGGTTTCCAAAGCAGCGTTCCACGCGTCAGTCCTTGATTGGGCTTTGACGGTCGTGCGCGGCGGTTCCGATTGATGCACCATTAATGACAGTTATTAGGGACTGCCTATAAATAGAGTGCACCCTCTCCCTCTTCAACAATCCAACTTAGACTGTTTTCATTTGTTTTGCTCCGAGAGAAGTCTCGCCTTCTTTAGAGTTTCTGACAGAGATCTGTCTCCATGGTGATGGTGACTCTGTGGATGAAGATGACCCAAAGCTCTCAGGCTTCTGTCTGGTCTCTTCAGGAGGAAAAGCCTCTTGGATCATCTTGTGCACCTGCGTTTGGACGCGGAAAGGCCAGCTCTGGATAGAGGCCCCTGCTGGTATGTCACCCTGATGACATCTATAGCCCATCCAGGCCTGCACCTTGGCGTAACCGTCTGAAAGAAGTCTTGACGCATTCCTTTTCTGGAATTTGCGCCATTGATTCGAACCCTCTGAACGCGGGCGCTTGACGCGCGCGTTGCTCATTGCGTTTTACAGCCATTGTCTTGACGCGTTTTATAGCCACGCCTTGGATGAATTCAAAGTTTCCGACCTGAATCTTGTAACTCCTGTTCACCCAACAGAGAGATGGCAATTTTCGGCGTTTACACTTTTTCGCGTCTTGTGCTTTTAGGCGCGGACGCAAGATAAAGCCGCGTTTGAATCCTGCGCATGGCACAGTTTTGACCCGCGTCTGAAGTCTCTAAAGACTGCCGCGTCTGTTACTTAGTTTTCTTTTGTTAAAGTATACTAATTTTAGATTTTCTGATTCTCTTATTTGTTCTTTGCAGGTTCGCTGGTCCCCTGGAAGAATGCTTCAACCGGCGAGCTTGTTCAATGTTCACCTATGAGAGAATATATTATGGTCCTCGTCACCTATGAGAGAATATATTATGTCTCTGACAAGGACCCAACCCTCGCCAAGGTCTCTTCAGATCTCCTGTACCAAACATGCCTGATGGCAAGAGATGGTCAGGTCAGGTATGACGGCAAGGAGGTTCCGGCGGTTGCGGTGGCGGAAAGATCCTCTTCCTCTCCCTACTCCAGAAGTGACATCAAGGACATTCCGTTGGATGGCCTGCTTGGGAAAGGGATGGTGATGAATGAAGGGTTGCAGGACTTTCTGCTGCCGCTGGACCTCAAGAACACCATTGCTCTTGGCTTAGTCAGCTAGGGCGCTTTCGACTTTTGCGTCATCGCCATGGCGCAATCGGCTCCAATTGTGCACCTGGGATCAGATGCGGTTTCAAGGAGTGAGTACGGCCTCTGAGAGAGAGAGGGACTTCTTTGTACTCCTTAATTGTAACACTCATCTTATTGTATAAGAGAGCACTCATCTTATTGTATAAGAGAGCGTTTTGTATCACTTTCATATGCTTGGATATATAATAAAAGTGACACTTTTCTTTTTGCCTCTTTCTGTTGTCTTGAATGTTTTGTTTTAGAAGCAAAAGAATGATTTTGGTGGACCCGCCACTTTATAAAAGAAAGTGACAGGGGAATGCGTACTCCCAGAGAAGGTGAACTTTTGTCAAGTGTCTGGGATTGACTTGATTCAAGGTCAGCTGGGGAATTTGATAAAACATTGTCAGCGGTGTAATGTTAACCTAACAATGTCTTTAGGTGGACCTGTTATTCTGTTGAAGAGAATAACAAGTGAAACTAGACCCGCGAGGAATCTAGTGAAGCTTTTACCATTAGAGGTGTGATATTAACTTAACGGGTTGGATATAGTCTTGTCAGAAGTGTGGTGTTAACTCGATAAGGATGTGAGTCAGAGGTGTGATATTAACTTAACTCAGAATGTCACTGTCATAGGTGTAATGTTTAACGTAACAGTGAGGTAATGCTAGAGGTGTGATGTTGAACTTAGCATTGGTCATCTCGACTTAGACGAGGAAGTCGAGGAACGGTCATGGCCATAGGTGTATTGTTGAACTTAGCGATGACTCAGATGCTAGAGGTGTAGTGTTAACTTGGCATCATTCATCTCGGCTTGAACAAGGAAGTCGAGGAAAGGTCATGGCCATAGGTGTATTGTTGAACTTAGCGATGACTCAGATGCTAGAGGTGTATTGTTAACTTGGCATCATGCATTTCAGCTTCGATATGGAAGACTGAAGAAAAGTGACTGTCAGAGGTGTAATATTAAACCTGGCAGAAACTTGAAGTGCTGCTTAGAGGTATAATGTTAACTTAAACAGCGGTTTTGTCAGAGGTGTAATATTAACTTGACAAGAATTGGCTTGATGCCGAAGATATTTGAGGACCTGTCATTCTATGAACGAGAATTGACAAGTGGAATTTGAAGTGCCAGAGGTGTAGTGTTAACTTGGCAAAATGTAGAGTTGACAAGCAAGATTTGTACTCTACAAGGGGTATCTCATTACCAGAGGTATGGTGTTAACTTGGCAACGATTGTTTTTTTTTTTTTATGTCCTACCATTCTGTGGATGAGAATTGGTAAGGGATTTTGGAGGAAAGAGTGGAATCAAGTCCACTTAGGATTTTTAGCAAACCCTCAGCTATCAACGGGTTTGACATGCCTTTACCAACTACCGTTTGAGTTGGGCTAGCCATGCTATTCCCCTCAGCATGATGAGTTGTCGAAGACTTATGTTGGGCTTAAAGGCAACATTTTCCTCTATCCTTAGCCGTCGAGGGCGTCGGATCGAATGGGAACGTGTCCCTTAGGATTTTTAGCAAATTCTCAGCTGTCAACGGGTTTGACATGCCTTTACCAACTACCGTTTGAGCTGGGCTAGTCATGCTATTCCCCTCAGCATGATGAGTTGTCGAGGATTTATGTCGGGCTTAAAGGCCAACATTTCCTCTATCCTTATCCGTAGCCGTTGGAGGCGCTGGATCAAATGGAACGTGTCCCTTAGGATTTTTAGCAAATCCTCAGCTGTCAACGGGTTTGACATGCCTTTACCACTACCGTTTGAGCTGGGCTAGTCATGCTATTCCCTCAGCATGATGAGTTTGTCGAGGATTTATGTCGGGCTTAAAGGCCGACATTTTCCTCTATCCTTAGCCGTCGAGGGCGTCGGATGTTTGATCAGAGGTGTACTTTTAACTTGATCGGAGGAAGAGTACTATTAAGGATAGTACTTCTTCAAGAATTTGCCATTGATCGGCATCATGAGTGTATCGCCATTTGAAGTTATGAGGCGATATGACCCATTTGAGTAGACTGACTCTACTACAAATGGTCCTTCCCATTTGGGTTGAAATTTTCCTTTTGTCTTGTGCGTCATGACCATGGGTCTTCGGACGGCTAAGACAAGGTCGCCTTTCTTGAAAGTTCGCGCTTTGACTTTCTTGTTGAAGGCTCTGGTGATTCGAGCTTGATAGAGCTCGATTTGCTGTTGGGCCTGCAAACGCTTGTCGTCTAAGGCTTCCAACTCCTGGAGTCGCTGCTGATGCTTCTCCTCAGTTGTCATCTCCGCTGTCAGGGCGACGCGTAGAGATGGAATTTGGATTTCCAGTGGAAGGACGGCTTCGCATCCGTATACCAAGGAAAATGGTGTGGCTTTAGTTGGGTTTCACACCGTTGTGCGGTAGGCCCATAAGCATTCACCCAGCTTGTCGTCCCAGTCCCGTTGACTTTTCGAGACAAATTTCTTGAGAAGCTTGCCAATAGTCTTGTTGAAGGCTTCTGCAAGACCGTTAGCAGCAGGATAGTATGCCGTTGAGGACACACTCTGGATTCTGAACTTCGCGCAGAATCTCTGGAAAGCCTGGCTGATGAACTGGGGTCCATTGTCATGGATGATACGCCGAGGCACACCGAAGCGGTAAATAACGTGATGTTTCACGAACTTGATCACGTTAGAAGATTTTACCTCTTTCAAAGGGATAGCTTCGGCCCACTTTGAGAAGTAATCGGTTATCGCTAGAATGAACCGATGTCCTTTCGATGATGGTGGGCTGATAGGGCCAACCACGTCCATCCCCCACATTTCAAACGGCCAGGTAGAGGTCGTAGAGTGGAGGTACCCTGGTGCTTGATGGATGAAATCGCCGTGTATTTGACAGGCGTGACATCTCTTAGCATAAGCGACAGCATCGGCGATCATTTTTGGCCAATAGTAACCCAACCTTTGGAGTCGATGTGCCAATTTTGGGCCAGGTTGATGGGCTCCGCACGTACCGTCGTGAGCCTCTTTCAATACCCCTGGGCCTTTTTTGGTGAGAGACACCGAAGTAAGATTCCGTCATACGATCGACGATACAATGTTCGCGTGATCGCATTATAGTAGAATTTAGGGGCTTTCCTTCGAACGGCAGCCGCTTCCTTGGTGTCCTCAGGCAGGATACCGTACAAGACATAGTCGATGTAGGGGAATCGCCAGTCTTTAAGCTCTGGACCGGCCGACAATTCCAGCACTTCTTTATCTCAACAATCTCCCTTTGACTCATGATAGTCCTTGAGAGTATTTTTCGGGCAATACAGGTCGTGGCTGTAGACGAATATCTTCTCCATTGCTCCAGTTGGAAGAGCTAAGGAGGCTGCCAGGGATGCGAGTGCATCGGCGTGCGCATTTTGCCTGCGCGGTACATGGTCGATGTAGAAGTTAGCAAACCCTCGGCCATGCGGATAGTTGCGTTGTAATAGGGTACTAAGTCCTCATGTCTGACTTCGTACTCCCCGCGAATTTGACTGACGATGAGTTTAGAGTCACCGTATGCTTCAAGATTTTTAACGCCAATCTCATCGGCGAATTGCATCCCAATCAAAGAGCGTTGTATTCCGCCACATTGTTGGAGCAGGGCTCGGTTAACGAGATAGCTCGGGGAATCACATAATTTTGTGGGGAGACGAGTACTACTCCACCCCCGCTACTGAGTGTCCCTTTGGGCTTGTTCTTGATGCTCCATCGAAGAAAAGTTGCCACACTTGACTTTCGAACGATGTCTGAGTCAGGTAGGCTTCGGCCACTTCGTCTGGGAGATCCTCGTAGACTTTGGCTACCCTTGGATCTGGGTGTTCAGCTAGGAAGTCTGCCACCGCTTGTCCCTTAATGGCTTTCTGCGGCAGAAAGTGCATATCATACTGGGATAGCAACATGGCCCATTTTGCCAGCCGGCCATTCAACGAGGAAGGCTTTGTCATGAGTAACCTCAGAGGGTTGACTTTTGATATGACATTTATAGTTTGGCCTACTAGATAGTGTCGCATTTTCTGAATAGCGAACACCAGCGCCAAACATTCCTTCTCGATCGGGTTGTACCGATGTTCGGCTCCGATCATTGTTCTACTTAGGTAGTAGATTGCTTGTTCTTGTCCTTGTTCATCATTCTGAGCTAGTAGAGCTCCCAGGGAATGATCCATTGCTCGAACATATACCAAGAAAGGCTTTCCGGACACCGGAGCTGCAAGAACTGGTGGTTGGGTGAGGTAGTGTTTGATCTCCTCAAATGCTTTTTGACAAGCGTCGTCCCAAATGAATGAAACACCCCTTTTTCATCAGCTTGGCGAAGGGTTGGCATCTCCCGGAAAGGTTTGATATGAACCTGCGGATGTACGCCAATCGTCCTTGTAATCCCCTGAGCTCCTTGAGGCTTCTGGGGGGTTGCATCTCTTGGATAGCGCGGACTTTCTCCGGATCCAAATGGATTCCTGTGGAAGTCACAACAAATCCTAGGAATTTGCCACTGGCTACCCCCAGGAAGGACTTGGTGGGGTTCATCTTCAATTGATGAGCCCGCATGATGTCGAAGACCACCTTCAGGTCTGCTATGTGATCACCTTTAGTGCGACTTTTCATCGCGATGTCATCGACATAACATTCCACCGTTTTGCGTATCTGCTGATGGAAAATGACGTTCATGGCCCTTTGGTATGTTGCCCCTGCATTTTTCAGTCCAAAAGGCATGACAGTATAGCAATATACCCCTAGAGGAGTCCTGAAGGAGGTATGCTTTTCGTCATCGGGATACATCTTGATTTGATTGTATCCTGAGAACCCGTCCATAAAGGACATTCGCTCAAATCCACAAGTATTGTCAATCATGACATCTGTGATTGGCTATGGGAATTCGTCTTTGGGGCAGGCCTCGTTTAGATCACGAAAGTCGATGCAGATCCGAATCTTCCCATTCTTCTTGGTGACGGGGACGATGTTGGCTATCCAGTCGGGATGCTGTTCCTCCCTGATGAAGCCAGAATCAATAAGCTTTCTGACTTCTGATTGAATTGCCTCCATTATCTCTGGACGGAACCGTCGCTGCTGTTGTTTAACAGGCTTATTTTCCGGATTGATGTTGAGCGATGCATAGCCACTTGAGGATCAAGTCCAGGCATGTCCTCATAATTCCAGGCGAAGACGTCTATATACTCTTGTACAAGAGATATTAGATCCTCCTTTTCCGAAGGTGACAAGCCGTCACTTATGAAAATGGGCTTGGGGTTGGCCTCATCTCCTAGGTTGATTTGAACAACCTTATCTTCTGTGGGTGGCTCACGCTGTTCAAAGCGGATATCCCAAAGAGCATTCAAATGTTTGATCCAAGGATCTGTATCAGGTTGGATCATTTCTTCATCTTCATCTTCCAGATGGCCTGTTGAAACCATGTTTACTGAAAGCCCTTTGAAGATGTTGCCGACACTGACATCTGACTCCCACGATGATGTGTCTGAAGAGCAATCGTGACCTGACGACTCTCGAGAATCAGAGGCTGATGGGACTGGAGTTGATACATAGCCCAACCCCCGGCGCGTCTGATGATAATAATCAGGTGCTTTCCCTTTCGGCACAAAGGACCGGAGCAGCGTTCTCCTTCCTTTACCGAAGTTTAATCCGGGCCTGTTGGTTAGGTCATATCCCATGCGTTTCATCATTCTGAGCGCTTTCGGTTCATAATGATTGAACTGAGGGGATTTATCCTCGCCTTCCGATTCTTCGTGAGGCATCGGTTCAGACGAGATTCGCCCAAAAAGTATTGGTCTTTGGCCTTTTCGTCTGGCTGGGACCATAAATATAGATTCTTGCGCATTACCATTATCTTGGTATGTCCCGAAAGATGATTTCACCGGTACATGCAAAGATGTCAAAGCATCCATTGCCGACCAGAGTCATCGTCCACGTCGTAGTAGTATCCGACGGTATTGAATCGGAAACATACACAGGAAAATACGCAAAATCTAAATCTTCATTAATGTACCAACCACCCGCATCGTCGGTGGTGTTGTCAATATCGAGCTTATTAGTGCTCTTTACAAGGGGTTCCAACTCCCACAGGCACTCTTCTTTCTCAGGCTCAATGTCAGCCTCATTACCAGTCTAGCTCCTCTGGTTGCGGGGTTTCATTAGTCTCCTCAGGATCCTGATATAGGAGGGAGTCCGTGAAATAGTTTTCAACCCCTTTAAACGGATGCCTTTCGGCAATCAACGTTTGAACTTGTCCACTCTCGTCAATGTATTTCATGACTTGGTGGAGAGTGGAGGGAACGATGGAATTACGGTGAATCCATGGTCGTCCCAGCAACAGGTTGTAGGAAGTGTCAGCGTCAATGACGTAGCATGTCACTTCCGACTTGAGGCTCCCGATCTGGCATTGAGCTTGATCTCCCCATCGGACGGGAGCTATTGGCATTAAACCCGTAATAGTTGTCTGGGTAGGGCTCAGACGATGGGTAGGAATGCCCAGAAATTGCATGACTCGGCGAGGTATGATACTCAGCGCGGACCCTGGGTCTACCTGGATGCGATTTACCTCGGACGACCCGATATATCCTGTGAAGTATAGGGGTCGGTCATGCTTCCCTTTAACCTGCATGTCATCTGTTGTGAAGGTGATGCAGGGAGCATTTGGGGAGGCGTGGAGGCAATCCTCTACATCTTCCTCCCTTGGCACGCGGGTCATGAAGACCTCAGCATTTGCCAAAGCTTCTTGTAGAGCCTCTCTGGTTGACTTTGATAGCCTCAGGAGTTCATACAAGGTGATGCGTGCCGGGATGTTGGCTAGTTGAGCCAAGACATCGAAGCGGTAAGGTGTCGAGGATCCTTCCGCTGCACCTTTTGAAAGAACCCGAGAAAACCGGGTTTCTTTCTGTTTCTCCACAGGTGGTTTTGTGGAGGGCTTGGCTGGTTCTACGGCTGGTTGCTGAGAAGCCGCTACCGTCTCGCCGTACTGCTTCAAGTATGCCTGTCCTGAACGGGTCCCCGCCATCGTTGGCTGGGCTCTGCGGCCAGGACTATTGTTTCCTCTTCTGAGTCAGTCAACGAGGGAACATCAGTATCCGCTTCTCGAGAGGAAGCGCAGATCACATGGCACGATGAAGCTTTTGCCTTGCCTTTGGACTTTCTGTTGGTCACAGTAGTCCATTGTTGTTCATCGACGAGGTCAGGGTGGACCCACATGGTTTCCCCCTGAGGTGTAGGGACGGCTACCAAGCCCTTCTCCTGTTGCTGGTGAGGGTCTGTGTTGACCACTCTTAATTCTCCCCTTGGAATAGGAGTTACCCCTGCAGGTGTAGGAGGTTGTCTCCCGAACTGGAGAACTGACGTTACTTGGCCGTGACCTTCTTCTGCTCTGGTCGGAGCTTTAACACCTCCGCGTCAATCAGAGCCTGAAGGATGTCCTTGAAGACGTAGCAGCTTTTGGTGGGATGTCCCAACATCCTGTGGTACATGCAGTAGTTGGGATTGTCGGTCTTGCCGACTTCCTCTGGGCGCCTAATTTCAGGGAGCTTCAATCGGTTGCTCTTGTTGAGTAACTTGAAGAGCGAATCGACATGTTCCTCCTTGAAGGAATACTGCTTGTTGGCGCGGGGCTGGCTTGAAGAGCCACTCGCTTTGCCTGGTTGGGGCTTGGCGGGAGATTTGGTCTCCGTTGCCAAATTATCCTTCCGCTTTGTCTGGAGGGATGTGTCCTGCGCACGCCTTGTGACCTCTCTGGCCTGGGCCTGCCTTCTTCTGCCCTGACGCGGGCAACAATCTCCTCAGCCTGTTCACCTTGTTGGACTAATTGTTTCCAGGTGCGGCTTTCAGCAACTCCTATTTGAGCAAGGAGTGAGGTTTGGAGATTATGACGACATGTTTCCACCAGGGTGGCCTGGGTCATGCCGCTTGGACATCGGAGTGCCACGTTCCGAAATCTTTCTACGAAAGACTTGACGGACTCTCCCTTTCGCTGTTTGGTTGCTAAAAGGGTGGGCATTGTCACTTCCGAGTCATCTTCGAAGAAGCGTGTCAGAAACAGCTTCTCCAAGTTGCTCCAGTTCTTGATTGAACCTTCTGGGAGCTTCATGAACCATTCAAAGGCCAACCCCTTCAGGGTGCCTATGAACAGTCGCGTCAGTATAGCGTCGTTATCTACTACATTCCCGGTCTGGGATTTGAAGTAGTAGATGTGCTGTTGGTGGGTGACCCCTTCCCGTCAAATGCTTGGAGAGTTGGAGCCTTAAACTTAGGAGGGTACGGACTAAGTCCCACTCGGCCGGATAGGGCCGGACTACTCCAGCCTCTTGGAGATCTTTACGACTGGCAAGGGCATTGAGTCGTTGCTCCAGCAGGCTCATTCTTTTAGCATGAGCCTTTTCGGGTCTGGGTCGCTTCTTGCCTGCGACGAGGGCTTGGACACATCCGAGGTAGATCGTCGTGTCCCGTCGGAAGGTTCGGAGGGTGGGCTTTCTCCCTTTCTCCCTTTCCCCTTCGGCCGTCTAGGAGGAGATCTCGCTCTTTCTTCAAGCAATTTCTCAAGCATATGCTTGAGGGAGTCAATGGATCTCTGTTGAGAGGCGATTATATCCATCTGGCGCTTCTGCGTCTGTTCTAAACGTCTGGCCGTCTCCTCAGGAGTGTCTGCCATGTAGGCGGAAGCCTCCTTCTCGACGGAAGAGTTTGAAGCCTGCGACTCCACTACAGCGGAGTGAGAATCACCCATTCTAATGCCGCGGGCTAAGGCATTATAGTCAATTGGGGGAATGGCCCCCGTCCGGGTGCGAGTGTGTTGATACACCCCTTCCGGCTCAGAGTCAGATTCCTCTGAGTTGACCATTGTTTTTTTCCCTTGCTTCTGCTAGTCATGTTTGCAGTAAGCTCCGGTATTCAACATCTGAAAAGGTTCTCCTTCTGTGGAGCGTCTTCTTTTGGCTGACGGGGGAATCAGGGTCAACTGTCTGATTAAGGACTGCTGGTGCATGCCTGATCCATAATGGCATCCAGAGAGCATATGGATGAGCTGTTGACAGCAGCATGACGAAGTGGCTTGATTGGCACTTCTTTACTTGTCAAATAATCCCTCAAATCCGTGGGAGGGGATTAAAGAGACTGGTCTCGCAACGTCGAAGACGGGAGACAGTCATGTGCTGTTCAGCCTGGACGCAGACTTCAGGGACGCGGCTCTCATGACGCGGCTGTATGACGCGCACGCGAGTCTCGCGTTGCTGCCTGATGCGTTTGGGCAGAGTTGCTTGAGAGAGAGCGGGCTGCTGGGCCCCACGCCTACGAGTGCGTACTTCCTGCGTTTGAAAAGACGCGGAGGTTTCACCCTGGCGTTTGATGAGTTGGTCCTCAGAGGACTCAACTTGAGGAGTCTCGCGTTTGGGTCGCCAAACGCGGATCTCACGCACTGGACGAGGTGCGGGCAAGGCATCAGATTGTACGCCGCGTCCACCCACAGTCAGACAACCAACGGTTCCGACTTGGAGTTGACGCGCGCGTCTCCTCTGTCGACGCTCAGCATTCCGGTTGCGTCGTGGAGGAGGGGAGAAACCAACAACCTCCTGGTTTACAGAACCAAGAGTGTTCACCACGCGGGTCTCCCTGAGAGACGTTGACGCGGGTATTCTGCGCGACGCAGTTGATCGCAGCAGCAGTGGTGCCTGGGACCACGCGGGCCTTCTGGGAGGCGTTGGCGCGTGTGTTCTGTGCGACGCGGTTGATCGCAACAGCAGTGCCTGAGGTCACGCGGGCCTTCTGGGAGGCGTTGGCGCGTGAACTTGTCTTGGCACAGTGGGCATCGGCACCCGGCAGAGCCTCAGATTGGGCTTTGGGTAGCTTTTCAGTTGAGACCCTGCGGCAGACGTGGGTCTTTGGGCTCTTGGAGCCAGAAGAGAGGAACTCTTCATACTTCGCCTGGTCGAACTCGACAACGAGCGTTTCGACCATCTTCCCCTTACGGAGAACATCATCCTGCGCCACAGCTTGTTCATCAGTGACAAACAGATTCCCCAGCGGAGTCGCCATCTCTTGTAGGTGCCCGGAAGGAGATTTTTAGGTGAGAAGGATCGGGGTGTAAAATATTTCCTTGAATCAGTTGAAACAATTACAACCAGACTTTCCTTTCTTTCTGGTTACAAGGGAGGGAGGATGTTGAATCTTGAATCCCCCCTTTGTTTAATGCTGGGTTCTTCGTGTGGCGGTGGAGAGTGAATCTTGTTCTCCGTTGACCGGATGACTGTTTGGACCGTCGGGGATCTTCTCTTCGGTCGGTAGAGAGAGTAACTCGGCTCTGTCTACCAAAACTCTAGAAGAGGAGCTAGGCAAAGAGCAGCTAGTACGCAGTAAGCTTGCTGAAGAGTCTTCTCTCCTTCTCTGTTGACGATGCCTTCGTCCGGTGATCGTGCGTGTCTCTCTCTACGCGTGTTGGATGCGTATGCCTGTATGTAGGTACGTCTCTCCCCGTGTGTCTGTGTGTTGATGCCAACAGGGCTATTTATAGAGGTCCCTGGGGATGAACGTGCCCCCTGAAAACGCTCCACAATGAGGGGCCACTTCCCGCTACATGTGCGGTGACTGGCCCCTTATTTCGGGTAGTTGCAACCGAGACGCGGGCGTCGAGCCAACGCGTCCTGATGCTGAGACGCGGGTGTCGAGTCAACGCGCCTTGATCCTGAGACGCGGGCGTCGAGCCAATGCGTCCTGATGCTGAGACGCGGGCGTCGAGCCAACGCGTCCTGATGCTGAGACGCGGGCGTCGAGCCAACGCGTCCTGATGCTGAGACGCGGGTGTCGAGCCAACGCGTCCTGATGCTGAGACGCGGCGTCGAGCCAACGCGTCCTGATGCTGAGACGCGGGTGTCGAGCCAACGCGTCCTGATGCTGAGACGCGGGTGTCGAGCCAACGCGTCTTGAGCTTGGATCTCTGCTTTTAAAGGCTTGTCTGTTTTTTAGACAGCCTACACCATTAAATTACGTTTTGTCACATTTTCTTTGAAAGACTTAGCAAAGAAATGGCTTTACAGTCTAGAAGTCAGTTCCATATCATCATGGGATAATTTTGTCAAAGGTTTCTTGAGAGGTTCTATCCCATTCACAGGACTACGCAAATTAAAAAAGCATCTTGCAGTTTAAGCAAACAGCCAATGAACCTTTTTGGAAGTACTTCGAACGCTTTAAGGACCTCCTTACCAATGTCCTCACCATGAGATAGAGAAATGGCGACTTTGCCAAGCTCTTTATGATAGATTTTTAATATCAAACAAAAACCCTATTAGAATCTATGTGCCAAGGAGGATTTTTAAAAAAGAACGAAGACAAATGATGATTATTATATGAAGATTTGGCTGATAAGACCGTCCAATGAGAACCAACTTTGAAAAAATTTAGGACTAATGACCCTAACTCTTCTAAAGAGGGTGTCTATTCCATTGAGGTAAACATAGCTACCAAGCTAAACTAGTTGCTGTGATACGAAGACTAGAAGCTCTAGAAATTAAAGACCCAATATCAGTGAACCAAGTCAGCCCAAACCTTCGGCGTGCTGTACTTATTGTAAAGCTATGAACCATGTGTTCTAGAAATGTCCCGTCTTTTTAGCTCATCAAACGTTACCCGAGCATATGAATGCAGCCTTCACAAGGCCCGCTAACAATCCATATTCATCTACTTATAATCCCGATTGGAGAAATCACCTAATTTCTCATGGGGCCCAAACAACAATGATCAAATAAGGCCAAAATTATCCAACAATTTTCAACAATCTCCTTATCAATAATTTTCCCAATGAAAGTCCTCCACCCCCTTTCCAAAATTCACATATGGAAACAAGACTCTCCAATATGAAAAAAAAGGTAGACACTCTAGTTAAAAGCCAAGACACACTAGCTCAAGTCTTGACTAGGATAGAGATGCAACAGAGTCAACTAGAAAGACAAAAGGAACTCTACCAGTCAATTATGGTCAAACCCTAGAATCCTAGGCAAGCCATAAGGCTCAAGACCCCAACCAGTGTAACTTGGTTCATACATTGAGGTCAGGAAAACAAGTTGATAATCTAGTATCCATGCCACCGGACCCAGCAATTGTCTACTCCATCTAGTTCTACTCCTATCCACAAAACTCTAAAGAAATTGAAGTTGATAAGTCAGCAAAATAAGTGCACCAACCTATAGCCCCATTTTCAAATAGGCTTAGGAGTATAATAATGCGCATATGGAGAAAATGCTTGAGGTGTTCAATCAAGTTAGGCTTAATATACCACTTCTTGATGCATCCAACAGATCTCTAGTTATGCCAAATTCCTGAAGGACATGTGCACCAAGAAAAGAAAGATAAATGTACCTAAGAAGGTTTTCTAGCCACTAACATTAGTGAGCTATTGTCCAACTAGATCACAGTCAAGTACAAAGACCCTGGTTGCCCACCATTCCTTGCACAATAGATCAAGCTGAAATAGTAGAGCACTTTTCGATTTAGGAGCAAGCATTAATTTGTTTCCCTTCTCCGTATATCAACAACTTGATTAGGCGAACTCAGCCCAACTCAAGTTACGATCCAGTTAGCTAATCGGTCCATTAAAGTTTCAAAGGGAGAGATCAACGATGTCCTTATACGTGTAGGAGAATTCATTTATCCAGTAGATTTCATTATTTTAGAGACACAACCTGTGTCTAATCCTAGGTCCCAGACTCTCGTCATCTTAGGATGTCCGTTTCTAACAACTGCTAACGCAATCATAATTGTAGAAACGGATCCATGAGATTGATTTTTAGAGACATGACCAAGGAAGTCAATATTTTTAACTTAGGTAAACACCCCTACGACATAAACGACAAAACCCTTTGAGGTCAACTTAATTGAAAATGTGACTAGTGAGCATAGAGAGGAGATAGAACTGGAAGCAAGGTGTGATACTGAGTGGAACTGAGGATTTCAACCTTGATGAGATGGTCAATTCTACAATTGAGTGGGCATCAAGCCCGAGTTCATTAGATCAGGAGCCAATAAGTCTTACTCATCCACCTATCGGGTCATCACCTTCCATGTTGAAGCCTACAAGATTGAAGATTTTGATGATGAACAACAAAGTGATACAGATGCATGTGGAACTCTATCTCAAGCATTTATACAGAGTTCTGATTGCTCAACCTCAGATGAAAACTTTGAGTATTTATGTATTTTTAGAATTATTGTTAAAAGCCTTGAATACACACACAATACTTATATAGTCGACTTGACCCAACCTATAGTTGACTAACCTATCACCTAGTCGACTTGAAATTTTTCCCAGTCGACTAAGTTCTTCCATAAAAATATCCCAACTCTCTATTTATTGTCTGTCATCAGAATTAGTCAACTTTCCCTAACGTATAGTCAACTAACCCCTGACATAGTCGACTAACCTTGTTCTTATAGTCGAATAAAAATAGTTTCTAGAAACTTGTTATCCGTATCAGTCTAAGTATAATCGACTTGCCTCTTAAATTAGTCGACTAACTTTGGAAAATTTTGTTCTTCTAGTCGACTAACCTCCATATCCTAGTCGACTAATAGCAGTTTCTAACTGTTGTGCAGTTGGTGATTTCTAGTGTTTTATCTAACGTTTTAAATTTCAAATTTGAATTGATAACTTCCCTAACTGACTATAGATTTTAGCTATAAATAGGGATGTTGTCCTAGGATCAATTCACCAATTCAAAACTCAAGTTTTCTGCCCAAAATTCTGTTCAAAATTCTGTCTTTCCTGAAAACTTGCTTCCACTTTCTGTTTCTTCACCAATTCCTACTCTATTGTGAAGATTTCTGAAAGTCGACCTATAAGAGACCTTGTCCACAATCACTTACAGATTCAAAACTTATAGGATCAATTGTAATCATTCAAAGAGGAGTTTGTACAAGGCGTCTTCTTGTGTAGAAGAGAAGTTGTACAAGGTGTTTGTCTTCTTGGTGTAAGAGGAGTTGTACACATTTAGCAAAGGGTATTTTGTCAAGTGGTGTACAAAGTATTAGTTTTGGTGTATCCAAATCAGGAAAGGAAAATCTCAAGCGGATTGCTTGGGGACTGGACGTAGGTCACAAAGACCGAACCAGGATAATCTCTTGTCTTTGCGTTTGCATTTCTCTGAGTTTTTATCTTGTGAATTTTTATTTCCTACAAGTAGTTTTATTTAAAAATTATAAACACTATTCACCCCCCTCTAGTGTTTGTTGCTTGAATATAGATCCTACACTCCATAGAGCTAAAATCTTGCCTAAGCATCTCAAATACGCCTACCTAAGTGAACAGAGACTCTACTAGTTATAATTGCATCCAACTTAACTAACAGGTAAGAGGAAGATCTTATGAAAATCCTAAAGAAGCATCAGGAATCCATTGGTTGGACAATGACCGACATAAAGGGATTAAGTCCAATTATAGTTCAGCACCGAATCCATTTAATGAAGAGGCAAAACCAACTAGGGAACCGCAACGTAGGTTAATCCTATCATGCAAGACGCGGTACGAGCTGAATAGTAAAACTTTTAGATAATGGGATAATTTATCCCATTTCTGATGGCCAATGGGTCAGCCCAGTCCATGTGGTACCTAAGAAATCTGGTTTTACAGTTGTAGAGAATGACAAACAAGAGTTAGTTCAAACAAGACTCCCTACAAAGATTCGAATTTGCATTGACTATCGTAACTTATATGCTGCCCCCCGCAAAGACCATTTTCCTCTTCCATTTATCGACCAAATGCTTGAACGATTAGCTGGCCACGAATATTACTATTTCTTAGACGGTTACTCAGCGTATAACTAAATCCCTATAGCTCCAGAGGACCAAGAGAAAACAACGTTCACGTGTCCATTTAGGACTTTTTCCTATCGCCAAATGCGTTTCGGTTTATGCAATGCCCAGCAACATTTTAATGTTGCATGTTAAGCTTATTCTCTGACATGGTGAACATTTCTTAGAAATCTTCATAAACGATTTCTCTATCTATGGAGACTCTTTTGACCAATGCCTCCATCATCTAGAACCTGTGCTGAAACAATGCATGGAAAAGGATTTGACCTTAAATTGGGAGAAGTGCCACTTTATATGGTACATCACGGGATTGTCCTAGGTCATGAGATCTCTACGAAAAGAATTGAAGTGGACAAGGCGAAGATAGAGGTCATAACCAAGCTTCCTATACTAAAATGTGTTATAGACATTCGTTCCTTCTTAGGACACGCCGGTTTCTACCGTAGGTTCATCAAGGATTTAAGCAAAATTACTAGACCCTTAACAAGCCTTTTAGTTAAAGACATGCCCTTCATCTTTAATGATGAATGTCTTAACGCATAGGAAAAGCTTAAATGGAACTTATCTCTGCGCCAATAGTTTCTGCCCCGTATTGGTCCAAGCCATTTGAGATTATGTGCGACGCTTCTGATTTCGCCATAGTGCTATCTTTTCAACGCATAGATAACGAGCAACATGTAATCTATTATTCAAGTAGGACGCTTAATGATGCCCAAGTGAACTATACTACAACTGAGAAGGAATTCTTGACAGTAGTGTTCACATTGGAGAAATTCCACCCATACCTACTTAGGACCAAAACCACGATATTCACTGACCATTCTGCACTTCGATACCTAATGCTCAAAAAGGACGTGAAGGCCCGACTCATTCGTTGGATCATCCTCCTCCAAGAGTTTGATCTCGAAATTCAAGATAAAAGGTATCGAAAATGTCGTCATCGATCATCTCTCTCGTGTTCCAAATGCCCCTTCCAATGAGTTGCCATTATTGATAACTTTCCCGATGAACAACTTTTCGCTACTTTTAGGGAACCATAGTATACTGACATAGTTAACTACTTAGTCGCAAACCAACCCCATCCCATTGGTCAAAACAAGACGTATATCGGTTCTTATCTCAAGTCTAATATTTCATTTGGCAGGAACCTTATCTTTTTAAATATTGTTTCGACCAATTATTAGGAGATGTATCCCGATGAGAAATAAAGAGTATTCTAACCTTCTGTCATGAATTTGCATGCGATGAACATTTTGGTCCCCGAAAAACAGCCGAAAAAGTTCTACAGAGCGGGTTCTATTGGCCCACTTTGTTTAAAGACGCATTTGACTTTGCAAAACTTACACAAGATGCCAAATGATAGAAAGATTTCTAAACATAATATTCTCTAAACCCAATTCTAGATAGTAACTCTTTGATGTTGGGGGCATTGATATATACGTCCCTTTCCTAATTCATTTGGGTACCAATACATCTTGTTGGCTATAGATTACGTATCCAAATGGGTTGAAGTCCCCCTTGCAGACAAATAACAATAAAGTTGTTGTCAATTTCTTGAAAGAAAATATCTTTTCACGCTTTAGAACCTCTCGTGCCATAATAGTGATAATGGTACACATTTTTGCATAGAACTTTTGAAACTCTTATGCGAAATTATCTATAACACACAAGTTATCCACACCTTACCATCCTCAAGCCAGTGGGCAGGTAGAAGTCTCAAATAGGCAAAT